>OY992877.1:60943702-61041202 GCA_963921405.1 Cepaea hortensis | reverse complement strand
TGATTTTTTACGACATGGTGTGGGTGCCGATCGTTCAGAAAGCAATGGTAAACTACTGAATGGTGAACTACTTTAAACTTGCCAAGAGATCACAACAGCTAACAATGCCGGTGTTGACTGCGACGTCCTGTAAAGGATATGCTAGGTCGTTCGGTAGATTTTCTCAGTATGGTTCAAGACTTCTAAATGCCGCCCCTTAACTATGCAAGTCTTCGAAATGCCGCCCCTTCTTCGCTGCTTATGCCGCCCCCTTCTGGTGCCGCCCGATGCGGCCGTCTCTCCGTATCATAGGGAGGCACTGCCCTGAGGATATGCAATTAACACACATATATATGTTTGATTCAGGGCAAGGGTTGTACGTGCATGATATACCTAACACATATCTACACGTTTGACAGACGTTCTCGATGTGATATTCTTACATGATGTATGTGTTTGCTACACTTATAAGACAACGAATATGTGTTTGATAATCTCACAATAAACTTACATCATATATGCCTGCTGCATGTTTCGACGCATTGCTTACAAGACATAAAACTGGATGATATTGTCACCCAAATGTTTGATAGACAATTTGTGAACTTGTGAACAGTTTAAAAGTTGTGTGAAAATGTTTGTCACGTTTATGGATATTCTTGATAAACGATACAATAAATAATAAGTGTTTTCGCGATCATGTATTGTACACAGTTTGTACACGTACAAACAGCTTTTTAAAGTTGTATGTAGATTAATGCATATTCGTAACAAAGAATACGTATTTTTATGCAGGTTAGGTACAAAGTTTGTGTATTTGTAAACACTTTAAGTCTCACGAAGATGTATGACAAACGTTCGCCTGTCCATGAAAGATGATTCAACAAACAAGTGTTTTCATCCATATGCTTGGTACACAGTTTGTACACTTCTAAACAGTTTCAGCTTCATGTTGATGTCTGACATACGTGCACACAATCGAGATAGATGATCCAAATAATAATGTTTCCATGCACATGTTTGGTACACATTTGTAAACAGTTTAAGTTTCCCGTGGGTGTTTCTTACACGTGCGCATATTTGTGATGGATAATCATGTAAACAATAACTGTTTTCATGCATATGTTTGATACGCATTTTGTGTGTTTATAAACAGTTGAAAAGTTTCCTGTAGATGTTTGACACACCTGAGCACAATCACTTTATTGAATCCAAAAACAATACATTTTTTCATGCACATGTCTCCTACACTAGCCAGATCTGTAAGCTTATATTGTTGAGGCTCTACGCTGATTTTCAGCAGGTTCACCGTTGTTAATGTGCATACCCTATTGTTTTATTTGTACGTTGATAAAATTGCCTTATGCACTCTGGGTGTTTTGCATTATTTCACTCTTTGATGCAGAGTTTAGTATAGAGCAGGGGTGGGCAAACTACGGCCCGCGGGCCGCATGCGCACCGACAACTGATATCATGCGGCCCTCGAGGGCATTTATAAAAAAAAAAAATATTGTTACTTCGTTTTTAAGTTATTTTGTTGAATATTACAGAATATCATGTACCGTTATGATTGTTGCAACATTTTTGATAAAATTTCTTTTTAATTTTCTATTTTTGTACACAGTCATTGACCTTCGTTATGTAATAGTAAAATGCGAGTTTATCGATTTTAATATAGAGAAATATTTATCGACATGTAAACATTAAATAAGGATGATTTTATGAAAAACAAATATTTCTCTGGTGAATCATCATCATCATCATCATCAAGTGCCCTGCCAGCTGGCGTAGACATTCATGGCTCTCCACAGATCTCGGTCTTTGGTTTTCTGGATCAACTCTGCTGCTGATATTCCTCCGTGCCACCGTCTCAATCCGTCCAGCATCATTTCTCTTGGTCTGCCTCTGCCTCTCTTCCCCTCGATCTTTCCAGTTGTCACGATGTTCTCCAATGCCTCTCTTCTCATTACATGACGAAAGAAAGCTGTTTGTCTCTTTCTTACTGTTGTATACAGTGTTCTAGTTTCATTAGCCTGTTTCAGGCAGTCATCGTTAGTTACTCTAGCAGTCCAAGGAATTCTCAACATTCGTCTCAGGAACCACATCTCTGTTGCTTCTAATTTCTTCTTAATTTGTTCATTTATATTCCAAGATTCACTGCCATAAAGCATAACTGGTTCTACATAGCATTTCAGCACTCTCTTTCTTACACTCAGTGATAGTGACCTATTGCACAAGATACTCTTCATTTTCTGAAATGCGGCCTTTGCCTGCCCTATTCTGCTCTTACTCTCTGTTGTACATCTTCCATCTGATGTTATAAATGTCCCTAGGTATCTAAAATTATCCACTTGGTTAAGAATTTTTCCTTCTATTTCTATGTCACATTTTTGTGTCACCATTTTCTTTGATATCACCATTGTTACTGTTTTCTTGATATTCAAGGAGAGTCCATTCCTTGCACTCTCTGTTACTACAGTGTCCAACAATTGTTGTAGGTCTGTTGCGTTATCTGCCACCAATACTGTGTCATCTGCATAGCGTATATTATTTATATTATAACCCCCAACTAGTATTCCTGGTATCTCTTTTATCCCTCTCATTATTACTTCGCTATATAGGGAGAAGAGATCTGGTGACAAGACACATCCCTGTCGAACTCCTAGCTTTATGTGTTCGTAACTACCCTCTTTATTTCCTATTTTAATTGCTGCTACTTGGTTCCAGTAAATATTCTTTATTATTCTTAAATCTTTCCCATCAATGTTGATATCTTCCAACATTTTAATCAGCTCATCATGTTTTACTTTATCAAATGCCTTAGTATAATCTATGAAGCATAAATATATAACTTTCTGTTTCTCTATTGACCTTCTATTAGTGTCCGTAATGTATATATTGCATTGTTTGTGCCCTTTCCCTCCACAAATCCATACTGTTCTTCACTAATTTCCATTTTTATTTTCTTTCTGGTTCTTCTCATTATGATTCTGAGCAGAAGCTTAGTGATATGGTTTATGAGGTTAATTGTGCGAAAATCTTCACATTCAATTGCTTCTGGTCTTTTTGGTATAGCTGTAAATACAGATTTCAGCATATCACTGGGTAGATATCCACTGCAGTAGATATCATTTAACATTTTGGTTAATATATCTACTCCAAATTCTCCCAATACTTCTAATTCTTCTATTGTGATTTCATCTGGTCCAGCTGTGTTTCCTTGCTTCATATGTTTCATAGCGTCAGCGACTTCTTCTTTTAGAATAGGTGGACCTTCTAAGTTACTTTCTTCTGTTAATCCTTCCCTTTCCCCATCATATAATTCTTTTATATACTCATTCCACCTCTTCATTATATCATCTTCCTCCAATAATGTCTTTCCTGTTTTTGATTTCAAACACCCTGTATTTATTCTTATTTTTCTTCCCGTGAGCTCACTGATTTGTCTGTGCATATTTTTTGCATCTTTAATGGCATTTAATTCAATTTTTTTTTGCACTGCTCATTTAACCAACTTTCTTTTGCCTTCCAACATTTATCTTTTATTTATCTTAGCGTATTTTTGTTTGTCATTTTTACTCTGTTTTCTTTTGTCCATCAGCATTAAGATTTCTTCATTCATCCATTTTTTCTTAGCTATTTGACTTCTCTCCGGTAATATTTCTTTGCTAGTTTGATGAATGGAGTCCCTTAACATTTCCCATTGTTCATCTATACTCTGTATTTTAGCTATTGCATTGTACCTATTTTTCACAGTCACTATGTATTGGTCTTGAATTTCTTTATCTACTTTCAGAACCTCTTTATTAAGTCTCATGTTCCTAACCATTTGTTTCCCTCTCTTTAATCTTACTTTTATTTGTCCACATAGTGGTACATGATCACTATTACAGTCGGCGCCAGGCATTGTTTTTACATTAATTAGAGCATTTCTAAATCTTTTATTAATTAGTATGTAGTCAATTTGGTTGCGTATTTTCTGATCAGGGCTTTTCCATGTGTATAGTCGTCTTTTATGGTGTTTAAACCATGTGTTTCCAATTATCATATCATTTATATCCCGCAGAAGTCGGATGTGTCGGCCTAACGGCGCAAGAACGCAGCTCTACTGTAAACAGGCACAACGCAATCACGTCCGAAAAAAAAAACTCCGGATGAACGAAGAAGAAGAAGAATATCATTTATATTTGCCCATTCTATTAGCTTTTCCCCTCTTTCATTTCTTGTACCTAAACCATAATTCCCCACTACATCCTCCATTTTCCCTTTTCCTACTTTTGCATTAAAATCTCCAAGTATTATTTTTATTTCCTGTGATCCAATTTGAGCCATCGCCATTTCTATTTCGTTGTAAAAGTGTTGTATTTCTTCCTCACTACTGCTTGATGTTGGTGCATATACTTGTATAATATTTATATCTATTGGTTTGCCTTTGATTTTGACCAAAATAACTCTATCTGAAATACACCAGTATCCATTAAGTGACTTAGCTGTTTCTTTGTCAAGTATTATTCCTACCCCCTTTTCATGTGTCTCCCCTCCAGAATAAATTATTGTGTGGTTATCAGCTATAATTTTGCCAGATCCCTTCCATCTCATCTCACTAACGCCTAGTATATTCATATTCATGCTATCCATTTCTCTTTGAACAATTTTCATCTTTCCTAACTCATTTAATGTCCTAACATTCCATGTTCCTACTCTAAATTTATTTATTTTATTTATGATTTTGCCATCAGTAGCTGGATGACGGTCTGGTGTCACCTGTGGCTCATGACTGTCCCTACCGGAGGAGGATGTTCTAAGACAGCCATTAACGTCGTTCACTAACTCTGATATGTGTTTTGCAATGAAGTGGTGAATAAAATGATTTATTTTGCAAGAAAATATTACATTAAAAATTTGTTTGCTGTTATAAATTATTTCTCCATTTACAATGTTCAAATTAATTTATTTGTTGTATATTTGATATATTTCTGAAATTTATTCTGAGTTTACGCCTTGTTTTCTGAATAGTTTATTTTCACACACAGCCGGAAGTTAATGTTGTTTCATTTCTTTTTTACAGTTTTGTAACATTCTAACTGTTAGAATTTTATTACAACAATGAGTGTCACTAAAAAACATTAGGTTTAAGGTTAATGGCGTGTTTTAATGATGAATGGACAACTAAGTAATGTTTTATAAAAGTTGGTAGCAAATCAATTTGCTTATTGTGTCATGAGTCAGTGGCTGTCTTCAAGGAGCACAATTTAAAAAGACACTATCAAACAAAAAAATCCGATTTCGGATACAATTTAACAACCGAAGAGAGGAAAAGGAAATGCCTGGAGCTGGTGAAAAATTTGAAGAAACAGAAAACTGTTTTCACTAAACAGTTTTCAATTCAAGATGCTGAAACGAAAGCTAGTCTTGTGCTGTCACACATAATTGTAAAACAGAACAAGCCATTTTCTGATGGCTAGTTCATCAAGGAATGTTTTGCTAGATGCAGCAAACATTATGTGCCCAGAACAAAAAACAAACGAACAAACAAGCAAACAAACAAACAAACAAACAAACAAAACTGACAACATTACTTTATCAAGGAGAGCTGTGGTCAGACGTGTTGACAAGATAAGTGACAATTTGATGCATAAACTTCAAGATGGTAAACAATTTTTGTGGTACTCTCTTGCATTGGATGCGAGTACTGATGTACATGATACTGCCCACTGATTGATATTTACACGTGGAATAAACACTTCTTTTAAACTATTTGAAGAGTTACTGAGTGCTGAGTCACTCAAAGACACAACCACAGGCCATATATATTCGATGTTAATACTAAATGTATTGAAAGAACTGGGTTGGTTTGGAACAAGATGGCAAGTGTTACAACTGACGGAGCTCGTGCTTGACTAGAAAAAAAATGTAGGTCTGGTAAAGTTGATAAGTAATAAGATTAAAGCAGAATATCTTGACCACACATTATTACCACTTCATTGTGTGATCTATCAAGAAAGTCTGTGTACAACGGTTTTGAATACCAAGCATGCTATTGACCCAGTTGTCAGTGTCATCAACCTCATCAGATCAATAGGACTTTATCACAGACAGTTAAAGGCATTACTTGACGATTTGGAAACTAAACATTCCGATGTCCTGTGCCACACCAGTGTTCGATGGCTGAGCCTCAGCAAGGTTTTGAGGCGAGTGTGGGACCTCAGAGAAGAAATAGTGATGTTCCTAGAGATGAAGGGCATTGAATGTGACTTTATTACTAACATTGTCAATAAAGAGTGGAAGTTATACTTTACGAGGGTAAGTTAATAAGTAAGTCACAAACGGCTGTAGAAAAATAACTAAATATGATAACAACTTGAAACCAGTTTATTTGTAAACATACCGTGTCCCTTTATTTCTCAACATAATTTCCACCAACATTGATGCACTTATTCCATCGTTTTATCAGTCCTCCCAAACCGGCAGCATAGAACTACGTGCTCTGTTTTCTAAACCACGTTTTCACTTCACATTCAACTTCGGCGTCATTCGCGAAATGTCTCCTGCCAAGGTGGGTTGTCAGTGTTTTTGCTGACAAATGTTTATCCCGTAAAGCGGTACATAGTTGGGTAGAAAACGTTACAAAATCACACAATGGGATGGCCGGTAAATGAAAACAAAGCACGCAGATCTATGCAGCCGGTTTGGGAGGACTGATAAACGATGGAATAAGTGCATCAGTTTGGGTGGAAATTATGTTGAGAATTATGTATAAAAATAAACTTGTTTCAAGTTGTTATCATATTTAGTTATGTTTCTACAGCCATTAGTGACTTACTTATTAACTTACCCTCGTATGCTTACCATTGAAATTATGTAAAAGTTACATGAACTCAATGTCAATCTTCAGGGCAATGGTGTGTTTGCACATTAATTGTATGTACGTGTAAAATTATTTCAGGCAAAATTCTCATTCTTCTCCAGACAAGCAAGTAAAAAAAGAGTTTGTCACTTCCCTTTGCTGAAACAAGAAACCATTGCTGGTGAAATGACTGCAAAGTACAAAGCCCAATTAGATGCATTGACTGAAGAATTTGGATGGAGATTCTAAGATTTCAAGAACTTAGAGCCACAGTTCAATATTCTCAGTTACCCTTTTAGTGCAGAAGCTGGTACAGCCACATAGGACATACAGTTGGAACAGTTTGATTTATAAGCAGATCATGGCCTGAAAGAGAAATTCAAGTCAGATGGTTTGCTGCATTTCTATGCATCTTTACCAGAAGAATATCTCCCCAACTTGAAAAAAAACTGTGTAGCTAAACTTTTATCATTGTTTGGATCAACATACATTTGCAAACAAGTATTTGTTTTGCTTGAAGATCAACAAATCCAAGAATAGGTCTCTATTATCGGACTGCAACTTGCATGCTGTCATGCGAATTTCAACAAGTAAACTTACTCCAGATTTCAAGAATATTGTCAAAATTGAAATCAGTTACATACGTCTGATTAGAAATCAACAATTGTACTGACAATGTAGTCGGTTTGTGTCTAAATGATAGATAATTTTTAAAAAAAAAAAATTATTATAATTAAACAATTGTAAAATATTGTTAACACATTAGTAAAAGTTTTTGTCCATGTTGTAAATTAATAATAAGTGTATAAGTAAAATAAAATTGCAATAAGTAGTTATTTATACTGTTTAATAACCTATAAATAATTCATAAGTACTTATTGTGATAGGTTGCTGTAAACAAAGTGGATAATATATATGCAGCCCCCCAATAGCTTTAAATTTGTCACTGTGGCCCTACGCACAAAAAGTTTACCCACCCCTGCAATATATGATACTGGAGATATACCTCATGAATTATGTAATTATGTATTTATTGCAATCCCAAATAAATCAGGAGCCTTTGGATGTGATCAACATCGAACAATTAGTATAATGAGCCACATCACGACGATTTTGCTAAGAATTATCATGCAATGAGTTATGAAGAAAATACAACCCGAAATAGGAGAAAAACAATGTGGGTTTGTAGAAGGCAAGGGTACAGTAAATGCTGTGTATATACTGAGAATATTAATTGGACGTTATTTAGAAGTACACAAAGATATGTATCTTTGCTTTATCGACTATACACAGGCTTTCGATCACGTAAGACATGTCAACATGATAGAGATGATTGCAGATCTACAAAATGATTGGAAAGGTAGTCTCTGTGGCGAAGTGGTCAAGCCGTTTGACTCGTGCTCCGAAGGCTGTGGGTTCGATTCCGTGCCGCACCCTTCGGTTTACGAGTTAAATGTTTCGGAGACTCCTGTGGGTCGTCGCTAAAAGCTACGGAGTTCGTGCTTTGTGTGACGCTTTCCGCGCTGCGGAAAGAGACTGAGCCATATGGGATAAAACCCGGTGCGATGAAGTCGACCTTGTCGACTTTTAAGCGACTTTTTAAAAATGATTGGAAAGATATTAGACTTGTAAAAAACATATATTGGAAATAACAAACTGCCTTAAAGATTGATAATGAAGCAGGCCAATATCAGCCTATTAAGAGAGATGTGAGACAGGGATGAGTAATGTCTCAAGATCTTTTTTCCCTGTACAGTGAAAATATTTTCAACAATATACAAGATATGAAAGGAATCATCTGTCGGATGTATGGTTTGATGGCTCAACCCCAAACAGAGAAAGGATACTAAGTTCCACTTTCCCAATGTGATCCTGCCCGTTTAATTATGTTAACCTTTAATGGCTCAGTTAATAGAGTCTTGGAAAGCCAAGGAATACCTCTGGGAAAATATTTACAAGTTGTTTCTTCTTATTATATCAAAATATTCCTTTTGGTGTTCCTTGCCTCTCCACTCTCAGTTAATCTAATTTTATCTAGGGTTGTCTTAATTAAACTAATTGACTTTGACAAGTAAAAAATACACTTACTGGAGAAAATGACCTCCTTTTTTCCATCATTTATTAACTATCAATCAATCAATCATGTGCCATGCCGGAAAGCGTGGGCGGTCATGACTCGCCATTTCACTCGATCACCAGTGTCGTGGATCAGCTCAGTGTTCCTGTCTCGTCCATGCCATGTGGCCAAGCCATCCAGGTATTTTTCTCTCGGTCTTCCTCTTGGTCTGTTCCCCTCTATCTTGCCAGTTGTCACTAAGTTCTCCAATCCATTTCTTCTCATAACATGTCCAAAAAATTTTGACTGTCTACGTCTAATGTCTCTAATCAGTCTACGATGTTCATTTGTCTCCTGTAGTACTTGGTCATTGGTTTTTCTGTCTGTCCATTGTATTCTTTGCATTTTCCTCAGAAACCACATTTCTGCAGCCATCAGATGCTTTTCAGCTTGACTGCTCATTGTCCAAGTTTCACATCCATACAAAAGAACAGGCTCTATGTATCCCCTCAACACTCTTTTTCTCGTTTCAATTGACATTTTTTTTATTTGTCAGAATGTTTTTCATCTTGCTAAAGGCTACTTTCGCCATGGCGATTCTTGTTCTAATCTCTTCAAGGCATCTCCCATCAGATGTTATAACTGTTCCAAGATAATTGTACCGATTCACTTGTTGAAGAATATTTCCATTTACTTGTATATTACATTGTGGCACTTCTTCCTTCCTACTGACGACCATAACCTGAGTCTTTTTACAATTTAATTCTAACCCCAGTTGCTCACTGTGTACAACAACAGAATCTACTAATTGTTGCAGGTCCTGCGCATTGTCTGCAATTAATACTGTATCATCTGCATATCTAATGTTATTGATGTTTCGTACTCCAATGCTGATTCCATTTATATCCTCTACATTTCTGAAAATATTTTCACTGTACGGGGAAAAAAGATCTGGAGACATCACACATCCCTGCCTAACACCTCTCTTAATTGGCTGATACTGTCCCACTTCATTATCAATCCTTATTGCAGCTTGTTGTTTCCAATATATGTTTTTTATAAGTCTAATGTCTTTCCCATCAATTTGTAGATCTGCAAGCATATCCACCATGCTGACATGTCTAATGCTATCAAAAGCCTTTGTATAGTCAATAAAGCAAAGATGTATATCCTTGTTTACTTCTATAGCACGTTCAATAACTGTTCGCAGCATATACACAGCATTTACTGTACCCTTTCCTTCTACAAACCCGCATTGTTCTTCCCCTATTTCAGGTTGTATCTCCTTCCTCATTCTTTGCATGATAATTCTTAGCAAAATCTTTGTGATGTGACTCATTATACTAATTGTTCTATGTTGATCACATTCCAGGGTTCCTGATTTCTTTGGGATTGCAATAAATATAGAGTTACATAATTCAGGAGGAATATCTCCAGTATCATATAATGTGTTCAGCAGTCTGGTGACTTGATCTAGTCCAAATTCTTCTAAAGTTTTAATCATTTCTGATGTGATGTTATCTGCACCGGGGGCCTTGCCAGCTTTCATATGCTTAAGAACATACATTTATTAATTAACAATAATGTTTTTGAAACAATCAATTTACATCACTTACATACATGAAAAATCAGAGTTCATTTAAGTCAAGATATTTCCACTTATATTTTCATCAGTGACTCCCCTCCCCACATGGCATTAATTCTACAGATAATTTATCAGGTAATTTTTCCTGCAGATCATCTGTGGTAGTAAATCTGAAAAAGAAAAATTGGTCTGTCCTTCCTTGTAGTGACTTGTGAGATATGGATTCCTGCTCCAATCAGTCACTGTGAAATATTAAGCTTCAATGTATTGTTCTGTCCAGGTTTGAGCAGAATATAGGCTCTATTTCTCCCCTTTCAAGTTCAAGATGCTAACATCTATGTTACCTGTCCTTCATGGATCGAGGAAAATCTTGCAGGTGAATAACTTTCTGCACTACTCTATCAAGGGCATCACTCAACCAGGTGCTCACTCAACAAGGTGCTACATTCACAAAGTGCTGCATTCAACCTAGTCAGGTCTGCATCTAGCTGGATCTAGACTTTCCCTGAAATTTCAGCAATAAACATACATCTAATCACATCCTTAATATGGCATTAGTAATGAAATGCTGTAAACTCATAAGAACACAACAAGTGAAATCAATAAAGAAAATACATAAAAGAATTTTGATCCTAGGAAAATAAACAGTGGAAGGTAGAGAATCTTGGTGCTCTCAAATAGTTATCCACAACATAACTGGTTGTTCTCCATTCCATCTTCCATTATAAGATGTTCAAGATTTAGACTAGCAAATGTGCAGTTTCATCTTCACCTATGCCTGTCCTTCAGGCCTACAGGTTAAGTAATACCTTGATTGATTTGGAATTGACAACTATGTTTACCATCCTCTTCTGTACCTAGTTATGCTCTCTACATCTTTTTCCATTAAAAGAAAAAGGTCTCATACATTAATGGGTTTTGAAATCATTCCCTGCTGCAATGAGTAGTTACTTATAAACAATATAAGTGCATCATGGTACCAATTCTTGTATAGTATTCAGGTGAATTCTTTTCTAATCAAAAGTTTTAAGGCGAGTATATTCCCCCCTCTTCACCGTGTCTGTACTATGCTTTTACCTTATTTATCATCATCATCATCATTATTGTTATTGCAAATCATCATCATCATTCTCATCATTATCATTATATTATTATCATCATCATAATTAGAATCATCATCTTCATCACAATCATCATCATCATCATCATCATCATCATCATCATCATCATCATCATCATCATCATCATCATCATCATCATCATCATCATCATCATCATCATCATCATCATCATCATCATCATCATCATCATCATCATCATTACAATTATCATATTCATTATTGTTATTACAATCATCAAGACACTAGTCCATATGTTGTAACACTAGTGATCTATAATAGAAATTGGGGTTTTGATTAAGACACAAAACTAGATGCGTGTAGTACGCGTGATGTGTAATATGGGTTGTGTCGTGCTTAGAGCACGAAACCAGATGAAGGTACCATGAATGATATTTAATACAAAGTGTTGTCATGTGTCGGAGTACACTAAATTATTACTTAGTGTGTTGGTTATGCTGAACATGTTCTATTGTGATAGACAGGAAATTATACATCAAAGCTGCCTTCTGTCATGAGATTAACTGTTAGTTTATACTCCCTCCTTCTTAGTATGTTACTTCCTTCACTCATCCTCAGACATAATATTCATATGTGTATGGATGATCATTTCACTCATTCATCAGACCTAATATGCATATGTGTATGGATGACAATTTAAGCATATGTATGTGCTTTACAGATGATAAACTCACAGATTCAACAACCATGACATTACAATGGAATCTCACTAATTCTACTCCTTCATCAGAAATTATTATATTTCCTGGATGATAGTATGCATACTGATGTGTTTATACAAATGATACATTCACATCTGTTTGCCAATAATGAAATCACACATGACTCATTACAGGTATGCTCTCTTCAATGACATAGACTTATGTGATCATTAGGCATACTTATGAGATTCACAAAGGATGATTCCTCATGTTTAGCTACAATGAACTTACACATGGATCACCACATGCTCTCATCAAATACATAGATTTATGTGATATACTCAATCAACATTCATCCATCATGAATGATAACCATTCTTCCATGGCTGTTGATTAAGCATTATTATGTGGCTCAAATATTAATTCCACATGTTTAACAATAATGAAAATACCTTGCCTCACCACATGGGTGCTTTCCCCACCACACAAATTTATGATACATATATAAATCTATTTACATCTCATGTGCTCATGTACTTTTCTGTTACACATTACACTAATTTCTCTTACCAGTGTTGGCATATGTCACATGGTTTTTCTTGGTGAACTAAGTATTCTTAGCTTCCTAAATCTTAATTAACCCACCGACTTCTAGATCACTGCTGATTGTGTTTAACTACTTAATAATACAATGTACAACCTAAGTCTAATGTTTACACATTAAATAAATTGTTTACTGGAAGAAAAGAAAACTCACTGTGTTATCCTAATGTACAGTTTATCTATAACTATGATAACTGAATATTTTATTTAGTTTCTACTAAATTAATTTCTTAAGGACTAATCACGTGGTTTACAACACGTTACTTACAAACTCTTCTCGGGAATTAGGCTCACAGACAACTAATCTAAAACATTATTGTTTTATCTTATGCTTTTCGAATTGCTTCCAAACACTTCGTGTCAACACCACGATGTCAGGTCCGAGATTTGGTTTGCTTTCCAAATACACTGGCTGCTGGTTTTATGGTCCTTCTATTCTCTCTAGACTTTAATTTTCTATCGTGTTCGTAGCGAGTTGAGACGCTACCATTTTCCGAAGGCACAGTTGGCCTTTCTTCTGGTGGCAACGAGTTGTGGTTTGTACAATGAGGCCATGAAACCGGTTGTTGCTGTTTTTATCTCAGCCTTTTTCGCTCCAAGTGTTGGCTTTCCCGTGGACCATCAGTCTGTCCATGTAAATTTAGGATTTTAGAAGCAGAATAAACTAGCGCGGTTGCTAGATGCTCTTGAATGTTGTACGGAATATATTTACAGCAACGTTACGGCTTGTGAAAAAAAAATAGCATGGCTCCCCTCTCAGACTGTTGTTCACCTGAAAAACTGTAGCTTTGAGCAATCGTAGCAAGCCGATATTTCCTCTAATCCTTTCTACTGCCATTCTTTCCTTTCTCCTCTTATTCTTGCACAGAATCTTCGATAAAAAGTCTGCTGAGAAAGTCTTCTCCTACATTGATCCTTCCTGGGACATATTCTACTTGAAATGAATACGGTTTTAACAGTAATGACCATCTCATTAGTCGAGAGTTTAAGTTTCTGAATGCTGCCAGGAACGTGAGAGGATGATCATCGCACTGTATTGTGAAATGTTTTCCATACAGGTACGTCTGAACTTTTCTACTACCCAAACTAAAGTTAAACATTCCTTTTCGATTTATAACAGAGTGGCTCTGTTAAAGTGTTTAGATGGCATGGCGTGCAAAGGGAAAAGGGTCTAGTAGGTGATTCACGCGTGAGCACCCGGTTGTTAAGTAACTAGGGACGCTCACGCGCTGACGTGGGGGCAGGGAACGGATTAGTTACCACCAAGATCTCGGGCCAGCAGGAAGTGGGTCTACATCTATATAATATGTTACGTTTTTGATATGAAGATGTCTCCTGCAATAAACTTAGACAATAACTACTGCTTGGCCTCTGCATTCGTTCAGTTGCATTCGTGTCTTGTTGCTCTATTATAGGACACGAAATGGTGCCGTGACATCGGACTTCAAACCTGGGGTGTTGTAAAGAAAACGTGAAGAAAACGTAAAGAAGTATACGGCACAGTTGGAGACGTTTATTGAACACGCCTTGAAAATGGATTCCGTTGCTACAACATTGTCGTTGTGTATGAGACTCACAACAGCCGCAAGCCCGCCCAGGGGTGGTTGTTTGTGATTTCTCAGGCTGAATCGTCGTGATACAGTCTGTGTGAGTGTCAAGAGGCTGACCAACGCCGCTGCTCTGCACTGTCGTTTGTTTTGAGAGGCTGACCAAAGCCGCTGCTCTGCAATGTCGTTTGTTTTGAGAGGCTAACCAAGGCCGCTGCTCTGCACTGTCGTTCATTGCTGATTTCAGGGGGCTGGCCAGTGCTACCCTCTGATCGCTGTCGTTCATTGCTGATTCCGAAGGGCTAACCAAGGCCTCTGATCGCTGTCGTTCATTGCTGATTCCGAGGGGCTAACCAAGACCGCTGATCGCTGTCGTTCATTGCTGATTTCGAGGGGCTAACCAAGGCCGCTGATCACTGTCGTTCATTGCTGATTTCAGGGGGCTGGCCAGTGCTGCCCTCTGATCGCTGTCGTTCATTGCTGATTTCGAGGGGCTAACCAAGGCCGCTGATCACTGTCGTTCATTGCTGACTTCGAGGGGCTTTACCATAGCCACAGTCGTGCATTACTGATCCTTGTGAGGCTTGCTGTCGAAGAAGTGCTGTTCTCTGATCCTTGTGAAACCTGCTCTCGAAGACGTGCTGCTCTCTGATCGTCAGTGAGGCCTAATATTAAGACACCTACGATCTAGACTCGAAACTGAACTGTTAACGTAACAGAAGCACGAACAATTTCCGAAGGAAAGTATTAAACAATAATTAATTAATTAATTAAGTAAATTTCTGTAAAAGTGGAGTTTAACATATAAATTATAATATTGTATTATAGTATTAAGTTATGATGGAAGCTTAAGACCTCTCATTGGGTCAACATACGGCATAGATATGAACTACCTCCATAGAGAATTGGGATGCGTGACTGCATGGTTAAAAGAATTGAAAGTAGCAGTCGGTGAAGTGGAAAATTTTGTAGAAGGGTTACGAAGAAGAACGACTGGGCAAGAGACTCATAGATTTAATGTAGAGTGCAATAGAGTAGGAAGGAATAACAGGAGACAGCCAGTACTTAATGAAGACATAAGACGATATGATTCAACGTATGCAGCTGGTTACGATGAACCGAGACCCGATGTCTATAAGGTAGGGGGTGGTGAAAGGAGAAGTAATGGTGAAATGTCGGACTTGTATAGGTGTTATAGATACAGAAATGGGCCTGAGGGAAACCTTTCTAGGAAACAATGGAGTTGGCCATCCTATAGTCTGAGTGCTAGAAAAAGACGGGACGAATGGTTTGAGCAAAGACGGAGACAGTATCTGAAGTCAGGGTCGAAGGACAGGGTAGAACACACAAATAAGATACCAAGTATTCCAAAGACGCTTGCAAATGAAAGGGTTAAACAGGAAAAGAAGACGACAGTATTAGTGGAGAAGATGGACCGAGAGACACAGACGCAGACAGGTAATACGATAGATGATAGTACGCAGACACAAATTGATACTGTAGAGAAGATAACCCAGGTACAGCCAATTAAGAAAATAGAAAAGGGAACGCAAACCATTAAGATTGTTGAAATTTCAGAACCACCTCTAGCGAAATCAGAAAAGAGAGACACAGTTAAAATTAAGAAAACTGGACAGACAAAGACCAAAGATAACAGGAAGCAGGTTAGAAAAAGTGCTAGGACTAGGACGGCGACCAGTCTATTAGTAAATGTAGGGAATGACACGATTGGTGTATCAGATTACTCAGATGGAGACATTGAGTTTATCCCTAATCGGAGCGTGAAGGGTGGTGGTAGAATTAAGAATTCTAGAGGTACTGGTTCAGATTATAGAGAAGTTACTTCCTTCTCTACAGTATATAATAAACAGGCTGGTGGAACAACTATAGACACTGATTATTCAGAAGACGACGAGTTAGGTAGATATAAACAATATGGAACGGCAAACGAACAACCATTTAAGAGGAAGAAACGTAAGAAGGGGGTGTCAGGAATTTCTAGTAACCCGACGTATAAGGAAGATGACGCGAGAAAGATTAGAGAGTATATGCTTTTAAGACCTGAATACTTCACACTTACAGATATTGAAGATGAGGAAATCTGCTTTGATTAGAGCTGAAAGGTTGACTGAGAATTGACTGCAGGTGACGTTGAGAGAATCTAAGTTGTGATTGGTGTAGGATGAGTTTAAGCGTTGTCCTTGCGTGCGTAAACGTGTAGACAAACCTGTGTTCGTCGCGCTGATTAGAGAATGAAGAGTGAAGTTTCGAAACGTCGTCTAGTTGGAATGCATGGGGAGAACGATGTCAGGTTATTAGTAATAGCGCATGAATGTACAGGGCAGGGCGGTTGGTATATCTCAGACTTGAGGCGGTGTGAAGGGAAATTGTGTCACTGTCTGAGCGAGCAAAATATACGCGTGCTGAAAGGAGAAGTTGTCAATACGTTTAGGGTGCGTTGAGTGGTTAGTAGAATGTTGATTTAATGTCTAATTTGTTTTCTTGGAAGCAACAGTATATGCACGTTGAGTTGTCGCGGTACGAGAATAGTGACGGGAATGAGGTTGTCTGTATTGTTATGAATGTGAAGTAGACAGCGAGTGCTCAGAGTGTTCATGTGGTTCAGGGCTGTGAAGATTGTTCTCAGGATGGTTAGTGCGTATGAGGAGCGGGAGTACGAATACCTAAACGGCTGAACATGTGTAAGGATAAGAATAATTGAAAAGTGATGTATGAAGATGCGAAGAATTGCTGCGTGGTGACGCAGATAAAGCATACCGGTGATTACGTGGACGGCAGAGGAAGTGAATATACGAAAGTTGGGAGGTAGAGAGTAGATGATTGGAAATTTGAGATGTCTTCTGTTTAGAATGTGTGGTATTGGATGGTAGAAATAATTAGGGAACATTCTATGACAGGGTGACAGCTAGGGAATTAACGTTCCGTTTGTTGTTTTAGGAAGCAGATTCCATGTCGTTGGCGGATGTGAGAGAACACAGAGAAGCTGGTTGCGAAGGGCTGGTGATAAATTGGAAAGTTATTGTCGGCGAGTAAAAGGTATAGGCAGCAGGAGTAATGTGTTGGATGATGGAGGTTGGTGAGAAATTGAGTAGTCTGAGTTAAGTTGTGAAGAGAAGAGGTTGAAAGTTGATGGTTGAATAAGCGAGTATTAGGTGGTTAGTGAACATAATAAAGAAAATTGAGGAGTAATGGCGAGAGAGGCAGAAGTGAATAATTCTGAGAAAGTATTATCTAAGAAGCATGTGAATCGTTAGAAGCATGTTAGAATGTAAGGCTTATTAGGAGTGGGTGGAAGTAATAATACGGGAGAATGTAGCGTTTCTTACGTTAGGTGGTCGAAAACAGTCAACAGTAAACGTGATGAATGGGGGACCAATGTTACGGAAGAATGTAGAGTTTGAGACGTCAACTGTATGATGTGCTCCCCAGACATAGTACAATTAGAAGTGAGGCCAATATAGTAGTTTTCCCCAAACTAAGGACCAATTAAGAGACTGCCACTGTTAGGTAGAATGAAATACAAATGAGAAAATAAATAGGTTGGTTTGCGCTTATACTTGGTGGGGGAGAAGTGATTGTTGACTTCCAGAGAAAGTATGGTCATTTTTTATTAATGACTTTTGTTGGGGGAATATATATTGTTCTGCATTAAGATGACGAATATTTAAGCTGTGGTTAACAGCAAAAATTTATATATTGCTTTAGTTAATGTTGGGGGATAGTTGTGTCCATACAAACGACACATATAAGAGAAAAGGAGTGTCGTGTTTTAGGCAGTCGGCGTGTCCAATTCGACTGTTGTTCCCATGGCCTTGTATTTGTTAAATATTAGTATAGTATTTTGACCAATTAGTTTGACTCTAATTTTCAGTTTGGGTCTTTATAATTAAGTTGTAAAGTTAACTCCGTAATTTTTATGATTTATTGACCAGCCTGGATTGTTGCTTTGTTTACTTGATTTGCACATTAGGTCATTACGTTATGGTGAAAAGACATATTGAGTGTGTCCGGGCTTAGTTTTCAGCGCATTATTACGTTCAGGTAGGCATCTGGTGGTTTTGGGTTGTGAGTATACCATGCTTAACGGAACGTATAATGTTTAGGTGTCATTTAATTTTGGTCATGAGTTGTTGTTTTTTTTTTACGAGTAAATTATTACGGACAAATAATGTTACATGTCATTTTATAATTATGTCTTAGTTAAAATTGATTATCATTTTATTACGTATATTATTTTGAAAAATGTCGGGGATAAAATATTGGTTGGAAGCTATGGGGGGTTGATGTATTGTTTTGATTTGTGCTGTGTCTCCATTTGCTCATGATTTATAGTTTCAGTTAAATTGCCTCGGTTGGTGTTGGCATATTATTTTGATATGTTATTTTGACTTATAATTATCAGGTTGTGTTATTTTGCTCCGAGTTATAGTAAAGTGTTGGTTGGGTTAAACAATAAAAATAGACTGTTCAGTTACGTTGAATTAAGGCTACAAGCGAGCTTCAATAAGACTAAGCCTTATTGAATAAATAATAGGATCCTTCGTTCAGATAATAATAAGCAAACGACTTTGGACTATAAAGAGGGACATATTTGCCTTAGAGTGGGTTTACCAAACCTGGAGTAAACATGGAGAGTGTGCCATGAGCTTAAACGTGTAGAATTTGATAAAGAGTCATTTTGTAATGGTTTGGGGATGGATAATAGATAGTTGTAGTTGACAACAATGAATTTACAGGTTTTAAGAAGAGAAGACGTAAGAAATGCTTATAAATAAAGGGTGCTGCGTTAGTCAGCGTTAATGGCAACATACATGGACTGAATGCCATGTTTGGAATATGAGGGGTTAGTTTAACTGAGGGAGGCTAGAGATGGGGCTGTGGATATCAGCACATATCATAATGGTCATTAGATACGTTCATAACAAATGAACGATGGATGCCAGGATAATAGGAATACATGGAATGAGTGCCATGTTTGGAATATAAGGGGGTTGGTTTAACTTGAGGGTGGTCGGAGATAGGGCTGTGGTTATCAGCATTAAACATATGTCAGCACAGTAGTGGGGGAGTAAGTATGTTCATAGTAAATGAACATTGTCAATATTCATTAGGGACGCTGTGGTTACAGCACGAAATAAGTAGAAGTAGAAATTATGAACAGTAAAAAAAAATTTTAACATGGATCGAAAGCCATGGAGGTTTGGGAAGGTGTGTTATAAATAAAGGATACTGATATAGTATAGACAAGGGGGAAGGTACAGTCATAAAGTCATATTTTACTGGCTGTTGTTGGCAGCATAAATGATACAAGTCAGAGGGTAGAATAATATGTTTAATCTTGAGAGTATAAAGATGGAGTTTTAGATCGACGTAACTTTTAACAAGAGTATTTACTATGAACAAAATTGAAGAACATATCATTTTCATGGATTATATGATTCGTTTTTTTTTTTTTTTGAAAACTTTATTTTATAAAGTTTTGTGAGTGCAAGGGAGGATAAATGTGACTACTTCTTACTATCTTTTTGGTTCGCACCAACCATTTCTCTGTCTATCCTGTGTTGTTTAGTTGATGTTCGCGAGAGTATGATATGTTGCATAACGCATGATAATCTTCAATTTTTATTTATATACCAATGATTTCGATGGACATACGTGTCTATGAAATATGTAGGCGGATTGCTTGTGAAGTGTATTATAAAGTGAGATGTTGTAATGTAGAATGCTACGATGTTACGATGGGAAAATATAGAAGAAATAATTAAGGTGTAATGTTGATAGTGAAGGAAGAAGAAGTATAAGTTCACGGTAAATAATAGAAGAAGTGTAAGGTTGGTTGGAGGTCATAGCGGGTGGCTATAAGACATAAGTAGTAGAGTGGTGGAGTTGAAGGAGTAGAAGAACTGTGGAGTAATGAATAAAAGTCAGTTCCAGGTTAGAGGTATATGATTTTCGTTGTTAGGGGATGAGCCATGTTAAAGTTGTTTAAGACATGTAAGCGGGTTGCTTGTGATTTTACAGAAACGAAGAAGAAGTAATTGTGTGGTTGGGAGAATAGCGCTTGGTATAGGATTATTTGGGGTAAGATGGGTAAGAATATAGAATTAGCGGATAGTGGTCTGGAAGCATAACTCGTGGGTGGTAGATTTAGGTTAAGACTTTTCGGGGAAAAGTCTCGTTGAGGGTAGAGAGGAAATATGAGAGTGGCTCTGTTAAAGGGTTTAGATGGCAAGGCGTGCAAAGGGAAAAGGGTCTAGTAGGTGATGCACGCGTTGTTAAATAACTAGGGACGCTCACGCGCTGACGTGGAGGCAGGGAACGGATTAGTTACCACCAAGATCTCGGGCCAGCAGGACGTGGGTCTACATCTATATAATATGGTACGTTTTTGATATGAAGATGTCTCCTGCAATAAACTTAGACAATAACTACTGCTTGGCCTCTGCGTTCGTTCAGTTGCATTCGTGTCCTGTTGCTCTATTATAGGGCGTAGAATAATTGCGTTCGGCTGAATTCAATTTTCTACTCGCATAGGCAACTGGAAAGAGCATTGATTGATCCTCATCCATTCCTTGTAATAGGGTGGCACCAAATCCTATGTTGCTTGCGTCCGTTCTAAGTATCCGTGGACGTGTTAGATCTGACAGATGAAGAACTGGTTTAGCTGTTAAAGCTTTGTTTAAACTGCGTATGCTCTTTCGCAGTCAGCAGACCAAACAACATTCTCTGGTGCCTCTTTCCGAGTGAGATTTGTCAACGGAGATGCGAGGGAATTGAAGTTCGGGATGTATCTTTGGTAACATCCGCAGAGGGATACAAAAGATCGAACATCCCTTTTGGTTCTGGGTCGCGGTGCATTCCTTCGTTTCTCCACATTACCATAATGAGGTTGCGTGTCCCAAAAAGTCTAATTGTCGGAATCCAATCTGGTACTTCTTTGATCTTGCTGTCAACCCCACTTCTTTCAGGCGGTTGAACAGTATCTTCAATGTCTCAAGATGTTCCTAGAATGTTTCTGTAGCAATCAGGATATCATCCATGAAGTTGCTAAGACGTGGATGTTCCCATGGTACTAAAGGTTTCCTAATCATGCAAGTGAAGACATTAGGCGCATTGCTTAATCCGAAAGGAATATCGTTAAATTCGTAGTGCCCATCCGGAGAGCTGAAGGCTAACCACGGTCTTCATTTTTCACTGGGATTTGACAATATACTTTTTTTAGATCTATCTTTGTGAAGTAGTTTGCTCTGTTGAAGCTGGAGAAAAGTTGACTATGGCAGTGGTTCCGGTTGAAACTGGGTTACAGCGTTCAGCTGCCTATAATCAATGCATAATCTATGTTCACCACTGAGTTTCCTCCATAGAACTACACTTGCATTACCAAGGAGATTCAGAAGGTGATATGATCCCAGCTGAAAGCAATTGTTGAATTTCATCTTTGAGAGGTTTGGCTTTGGCGTATGGAACAGGGTAAGTTTTGACTCGCACAGGTGTTGGATCCTTCAACTTCCTGTCGAATTCTTCAAGATCTGTCAGTCCTGTTTGTCTGTTAGTATCTCTGCATAATTCTATAAGCACTCTAGAATCTGCTGCTGCTGAACCGTCGTTAATGTTGGGTTAATGTCCACATTTGATAAGTCTCGTTGAACTGCAGAGGATACTCCACTCCCATTGAGTTTCCATGTTCAACTTCTGTTGCTACGACCATTGCTATCAAATGTGCTGTCTCGGTGGCGGGTCTCTGGGTGTACTTTCGTAACAGGTTGAGATGAAAGATTTTATCTTTCCCCTTTAGAGAGATCTTGTAGTTTGTTCGGGAAATTTTCTCCTTTACTACATAAAGTCTTTTCCAACCGATCTGCAACTTGTTTTGACTCGTGGGAAGAAGTAATAAAACTTTTTCTCCCACCTTTAACTTTCTCCTTTGCTTTCTTGTTGAAATTTCTAGTGATGGGCATTTCCCCTAATGTCGCAGGTTTGTATCCAGTGCTTTGGGGCTACTCTCTGACATTCTGGGCATGATTTGATATATCGTTGAATGTCCATGATTATTCCCGACCAGTAATAGTGGGTTAAGATTCGTTGCGTTGCTGCGTTGATTCCCATATGTCCGATAAACGGCATACTGTGTCCCATCTCAAGTATTTGCGATCCGTAAGTACTTGGTACATGAAGTTGTGAATACTCTTGTCCTAACTTTCCTGCCTTCCGGTGAAGAATCCCGTTCTTCGTGTAGTCATCACCTTTCCTAGAAGGTGTGTGGCATTTTAAGAAGTTGGAAGTAGTATCCACCTCGACCTACCCCACAATGAAGTAATGCTATGAGGATCGGACTAATTTTGTTTGGAGGGGATGCCTCCTTGGAAGCCAAAGTGTCCCATAATAGCTCTGGAAATCTAGGGGTTTCCCAGGAATGTTGATTTCTTCCCTCAAAAATCTTCCTCCCCGAAAAGAGAAACTTATTTAGCTCACGAGTCCCCCACCTATGATCATTTTCCCTTTTAGGTGAAATGGTCACAGGAAATTTATAAGATTTAAAGTTCCCTTTTCTGAGTAACCTGGAACCTGGGAGATTACAATAGAACAGAACTTTGCTGTCTATTCGTGTTTACCCAGCCACCTGTAGTTCCAGATTCTACAATTATGTGATGTAATTTCATTAACTAAACACATAAATAATAAAATGTTTTTCACACCACAATGTACTTGACAGAAGAATGCAGGAAAAATTAATTTTGTTTATTAAGCAAAAAGCTGTGGAAATAAGCCAGTAAAGCATTCATGAACATATGAACAATACACATCAGTCTATAGGATAATGTTCTAAGTACACGAAGGAGAATAGAACTCCTAGAAGATCTCATTGTGGTTCATTCATTTAGCCACTGGATTAAACCACTGATTTACTACCATTGTCTCTGCACTTCTGCTGGTTCTCAAGTTATCTGAATGTATAACTGATTATAACAAAGTTCTTCCTATTTGATTTGTAGTAAGACCTCAGCCATAATTTTGGATATTCTACTGGTCTTTGTGATGTATTAAAGATCCTAGTGATCTTGATAAAAGTCATGAATCTCAGATCTTATGAATCATCAGAATAATCATGAATTTCAGATCTTATGAATCATCAGAATAGTCATGAATTTCAGATCCCATTGGATACATTTCGGTAATGATCTGGAGACTCTTGATCATATTAATCTTAGTCCTGAATTACAGATCCCTTTGAGTACAACTTTGTGAAAGATCTGCTATTGATCTTGATAATAGTCACGAATTACAGATCTTGTTGATCACAGTAACAGTCATAAATTACAGATCTTGTTGATAAGAGTAACAGTCATGAATTACAGATCCCATTGGGCACATTTCGGTAATGATCTGGAGACTCTTGATCATATTAATCTTAATCCTGAACCACAGATTCCTTTGAGCACCACTTTGTTAAAGATCTGCTATTGATCTACAGATCCATTGAGCACCATTTGGGCAATGATCTGCAGAATCTGGATCATGACAATCTACGAACACCGTCATCCTCAACTGACTCATAAGTATTTAAGACTCAGCAACAATGATGTTAGACAAAAGTCTTCCCATGAATCAGGCGGGGGACATACATTCGAGAACTCCCCAGGAAACACAACCAGCTCCCATGACGGCTCGCTTGTATGTGCCAGAATATGACGTCTATTGTCCCAAGAGCCTTCGCGGCGACGCGATTCTTCTAGTTTGTCCAATGAATAAGGCAGGATCCGAACATCTGACCTGTCTATCACTGGGTGACATGGCTATTATTAGAGCTGACGCCACATTCTTGACATTCCAATGCTTTCTGGTGTGAAGGCTTTTGTTGAGAACTGTGTTTTTGAGGTAGTGCTGTGCAGGTGTGAACTGACGGAGTGCGCAATATGCGACAAGGTGTATGCGATTTTGGCAACTTACGAAAGCACGTCCGAAGATAACTATCTGTTGCTTGGGCTTGTTTTAAATCTTCCGGTTGAAGATTTCCTGGTGTCGATGTCGATGGAGTTTTCTTAGCCTGTTGGCGTGTAGTCACCGCTGATGCTATCATTGGCTGTACTGGTTCTCCTAAGAAGACGTAGCGGCATCCTAGCATAACAGCATAGATTGGGTCTTCCATGACCGCTGCTCTGATTTATCCCGTAACATAGCGTGAAGTTATGCTAACCTTGGCAACAGGACGTGTCATAGGCACGGAACTTTTCAGAAATCCCTGTATTTCGACAGTTTCATCTGTAACTTGCTCTCGGTTTACCAGTGAGGCTTGTATAATTGCGTCGAAAAATAAATCTGTATCATAGAGACATTGCACTGTCCATCCGTTCAGATTGACAGATTATATGATTGGCAGTTTTGAGATGGTGGTCCGTTGCGTGTCCTTATTGGAACGAGCATTCAGGTTCCCTCTCGCTGCTTTAGGTTTTACAGCACAGGCTGTGGTAAGAGGTTGATGTTTCTTTCTGCAATCCTTTGTGTTGTGAGTATGAGTTTTGAAAAGCTGCAGTGTGCCTTCTTCTTCCACTTCACCTGCTGATTTTTTTTTGTAGTGGCCTTTTTTTTACCATTAGATCCATTTGGTTTACTGGATTTTGTTCCTCCCTTATCTTTGGTGTTCTGAGGGAACTCGCGAGGAAGATTATTGGTGGTTTGTTGACAACCACCACCCGCCTCTTTCTGCAACTTTTCATATCTCTCTACCAAAGTAATCATAAACTCCAATCTCTCAGCTCCATTTTGTGTAGAAATGCTTTCATGTCCTGAGACATTTTATGTTTTAAGTTGATCAATGAGAAACATTTCTTGTAGATTTTGATACGTTTCCTCAAATCTAGACATCATTCGCCATTTGTTTAGGTAGGATTTCATCGTTCTACGTATTGAGAAAAGTTCTCTCCGGCTTCCTTCAGAGCAATCCTGAACTGTTTCTTGTAGTTCTCGCCATCTATTTCAAATCTGGCTAATAAAGCTTGTTTCAGGATGTCATAATTGCCCAACTCCTCCGATCGTATCCTAGAAAATACTTCGTACGTGATTCCGTGAAGTCATTGTGACAATTTAACTGCCCATTTGGTTTCCTCCAAACTGCACATCACATATCCTCTCGAATCTTGATAATTAATTATCGATAATATAAGCTTGTTCGTTGAAGGGATCCAACGGAAAAGACATGGCATTGACTTGAACTGAAGCTGTTTCACTCTGTGGTTCAGCTGCAGATCTACGTTGATCTGTTGAGGGGTTATGTTGGTTCATAATTTCCAGTCGTCGTAACTCTATTTCATTGTCCAGCCTCCTCATTTCCAGTTCATGCTGTCGTTTTTCTCTTTCTGCTTGTATATCCTTCTACTTATTTTCTAATTCATCTTGTAGTCGTCTTTCATCCTTTTCCTTCTCAGCTTGTAGAAGCTTTTCTCATTTTTCCTTCTCAGCTTGTAGCCGTTCGTGTTTCTCGAACTCTTCTTTAACATACTGAGCTAACTCCTTAACTGTTAGGTCGCACTGCTTACCAGTCTCCATGAAACGATTTCTCAGTTTGGATGTGTATGCCAATCTTACCTTTTACTTGTCTTCTCAGAAGGTGATTATACTTGTATACCTGGAGAATAGACTTTAAACATAGCAAGAATATCTAGTTAGAGTGATCTACCTTACTTTACCTATATCTATCGATATGATAACTTTTGACTAGGTGAATGTTACTATTCCAGCCTGCTCTGTTCTACTTTCTGATTAAAGAAATCCACGGCCTTACAGTCCCCAACTTGTCGGATGTATGGATTCAAGGCTCAACCCCAAAGAGAGAAAGGATACTAAATTCCTCCTTCCCAATGTGATCCTGCCCGTTTAATTATGTTAACCTTTAATGGCTCAGTTGCTTGAGTCCATAAATATAGTCTCGGAAAGCCAAGGAATACCTCTGGGAAAATATTTAAAAGTTGTTTCCTCTTATTATCCCAAAATATTCCTTTTGGTTTTCTTGCCTCTCATCTCTCAGTTAATCTAATTTTATCTAGGGTTGTCTTAATTAAACTAATTGACTATGACAAGTAAAAAAAATACACTCACTGGAGAAAATGACCTCCTTTTTTCCATCATTTATTAACTATACAGTTATTAATTAACTGTAATGTTTTTGAAACAATCAATTTATATCACATACATACATGAAAAATCAGAGTTCATTTACGTCAAGATATTTCCACTTATATTTTCATCAGAAGGTTGAAAAGTTGAGAAGCTACCATTTTCCGCAGGCACAGTCGGCCTTTCTTCTGGTGGGAACGAGTTGTGGTTTGTACAATGAGGCCACGAAACCGTTTGTTGCTGTTTTTATCTCAACTTTTTTCGTTCCAATGTTTTGGCTTTCCCGTGGACCATGAGTCTGTCCTTGTAAATTTAGGATTTTAGAAGCGGAATAAATTAGCGTGGTTGCTAGGTACTCGAGAATGTTGTAAGGTATATATTTACAGCAACGTTACGGCTTGTCAAAAATATATCACATCATCATTGGAGGAAGAAACATCAATAACATTAGATATGTGGATGATACAGACTTGATAGCAGACAATGGGTAGGATCTGCAACATTTAGTAGATGCGGTTGTTGCACACAGTGAACAACTAGGGTAGGGATTAAATTGTAAGATGACACATATTATGGTCGTCACAAGGAAGAACGAAATACCACAATGTAATATAAAAGTAAATGAGAATATTCTTAAACAAGTGAAGCGGTACAATTATCCCGGAACAGTCATAACATCTGACGGGAGATGTCTTGAAGAGATTAGAACAAGAATCGCCATGGCGAAGGTAGCCTTTTGTAAGATGAAAAACATACTGACCAATAAAAAATATGTCAATTGTTACAAGGCCGGACTCCATGGCGATGGCGTTGCGAAGGCGATTCGTAATGCCGCTTAACGGCGTTCGAAACACAGCGGTGACCGATTTGGCAGCAGACCTTGTCGCGCTGGTTTTAACGTGTTGGTATGGGAGCCAGTAATTCAGAAAGCAATGGAAAACTATTGAACGTTAAAAAAAAAAAAAACTTGCCAAGACATCAACAGCGGCTGTAATATGCTGGTGTTGACTGTAACGTCCTGTAAAGGATATGCAACTTCAAAAACCAACATTGCTACAGGAAAAAGAGCGTTGAGATGCTACATAGACCCTATACTTTTGTATGGATGTGAAGCGTGGACAATGAGCAGTCAATCTTAAAAACATCTGATGACTGTGGAAATGCGATTTCTGAGGAGAATGCAAAGAATACTATGGACAGAGAAAAACCAATGACCATGTCCTACCAGAAACAAATGACAATCGTAAACCGATTAGATAAATTATACGTAGACAGTCAAAAAATAATTCGGGCATGTTATGAGAAAAAAAATACATTGCAGAATGCAAAGAGCCGGCACTCACTCATTATGTCCGACCTCTTGGGTTTGTGTCTAGGACTTAGAAGATTCTAGAAATATCACAACAGGCTCGCTTGCTCTTTGTATGAATCTTTCGTGCACACAACACAAGTTCATAACGCGTCCTTAGAGTATATGTACACTTTATTACATCACAGTCCTTACCGTGGTCGCCATCATACCCCACCAGCATCTAGCCTTTCAGTGTCCTGGGCATGACCATCCCACCAACTGTCTAGCAATAGTGCACATATTACCGCTAATCGGTGTTTATTCCTTGTTTCTGTGGCATCATACAGAATACACAAGTTACACAAGTAACTACCCACTGTTACTAATAGTCTATAGCTACTTACAGTACACCCAACGAGTCACAGAGTGTTTTCCTCGCCGCCATTCACAGTGTTCAGAAAACGAGGTCAGCTCTCTCGCCACAGCCGATCAACATGTAATGGGCCATTGGCAGTCGGTTACTTCATTATACTGCTTCTTCTCTCCTAGTTGTCTGAATCACGAACACTTCTTCATTGTTGTCTGTGACTTCAATAACTGCGACCAGCGTAAACGTTTTCAAATGCAGAACCTTCTCAACTTGACCATCTTAGACTACGTCCCAGCTCAGACTGACTTCAGCGTCACCTCTCCCGGCTTCTTGTCTGGTCGCCGTCACGTGACGCATTAGCTCCGCCCACTAATGTTAGCCGCGTTTGCTTGTGTTTCTGAACTGTGTGTCAACACACCTCCTCAATTTCCATGACTGACACACCTGCCGTGTTTCGCGCAATCTAGCTCATGGCAATATGCCCCCCCCCCCCCTTTTTTTTAATGTTGTAAACATTTTTACTACCTTTACTCAGTCTTATACTTCTTGACATGAGTTGGATAAGTACACTCTACTGTTTGTTTTAGTGAACTCATGGTTGCACGCTTTGGTCTCTCTCAATATTCACACATATCAGTACGTCTGTTGTCATTACGTATGAGCTTATCTCTTTTATGATCCATTTAGACTCGTGACAAGTTTTCATCAATAAACAACATCACAGAAACACTATATATATATATATATATATATATATATATATATATATATATATATATATATATATATATATATATATATATATATATATATATATATATATATATTATGCGGACACGGCAACCCGTCTACACCTAGACTTGCGTGTAGTCACAGCCTCCTTTTCAAGTTCAGAGGTTATGTGATCTAGTCTGACGTAGGATCCAATGTTTCATCAAACATCCCTAGCAGCTCCTCAATCATGTACTATACATGAGCATCCTACTCAATCCAAGCCCCAGGCTCTGAGTAAGGTATATGTGTGTGATTATGGACTATGGCTTTCACTGTCTCTTCTTGTATCAATGGATTGCTCTTGCTTTGACTTTGACGTTAATGAGTTGTCTTTGACCTTGGTGCTGCTTTGATGTTTGTAGTGTCTGTCTTCAGTACTTTTAATAGGTATTTCTAATTTGGGGTATGTTTACTTGATCTCTCTTTGTCTGGTAGCAATCATTGCCCATGGATGTTATGGCGATGCTGGCTTTCTGTTTGTTCTATACCACTTCTCTATGCACTTATACCTTTGCCATTTTCCATTATGCATTTGCCAATGAGACTTATTTATCTCACTGAATCATCATATCTATACAATGCATACGTGTTCTGTAAAACCCCTACATACTAATACTATCTCCATATCATGTATACATATGTTATTATATTAAATGAATGAAAACATATTCCATCCTATGCATACATATTCTACAATTTATCGTCCCTGTACATTGACGTAATAAAGTAATACAACATCTATATACAAAGTGTTTGTTTTCATTTGCAATATTCTGGTTTAGAACTTTTGTGCAAATTTGTACCTGTTTGGTTTCTCTCAACTTTACATTGCCCTTATTTGGTTTCTCTCAAATTTACATTTCCACTTGTTGTTGTTTCATAAGTTCTGTGGACTTATGATCATTCTGTGCTTTACCATTTGCCTCAGTTTGCACATTATGTTTCAAATGTAACCACATGTGTCAAACTTTTGGTAGTAGGACTACACAACTTCAAATATGTGGACATCTGTAACAGTGTATGTAACTATTCATCAATTATCATCATGATGACGGATGAAATGATAAAATAATAATAATACCATCAAATGAAATAATAGTTTCCCAAAAATGTTGATGATGATGAACTGATACAAATGATAGTTCTATATTCCTGTGTTACACGTATACTCTTTGATGACCACTCGTGAGAAGGTGTAGATCAACCTTGTATCCCTTCAACCGTGGCTTGTAACTAGTCTGGTGGTCTATGGACTTGCATGATGCTCATCTTATGCTCAATTGGTGTAGAACTTATATCTGCGGCTGCATTCTTCCTCTCCATTCAGCTTCAGATGCCCTAATCATTCAGTTTCAGATGCCCTAATACTGTCTGAGAATAATAACATAGTGGGATGTACGTATCTATGTACGTCTGTATATGCAATAAGTATTAATGCAAGTGATAGTAGTAACTAAATTTAAGCTGTTTCCATTGACATGCCAGTGTCCCGATTAGCAATTCAGAGTGCAATTCAGTTGATTCAGCAAGCACCCTGGCTTAAGGGGTGTTTACAGGTGATGTGATGTACATTTGAAATGTTTTCCTTTGGTATTTACATCAATGGTTTACATATTTGCATGACATTTCATAAATATCAACATCCATAGAAGTATCATTTCAATTCCATTTGACATCTGATCATAACATACCATCATGATGGCATTACTCGGACAGTATGTAATATTACTTTAGCTCCTCTATATGAGAGCTGTAGTTAATGTTATTATTCTGACATTTGATGTTTTTATCACAGTATGTTCATTCAACCAATACTAACATAACTAAGCATTCATTCTGTTTAAAAAAAAAATTATATCTACACTAAACTATCTCTAACTATAATATATATATATCTTCTATCTACATATCACAAGAGCACAGTGTTTCATTCTGAAATATGAGATGTTATCTATACTCAAACTAAGGACCAATTAAGAGACTGCCACTGTTAGGTAGAATGAAATACAAATGAGAAAATAAATAGGTTGGTTTGCGCTTATACTTGGTGGGGGAGAAGTGATTGTTGACTTCCAGAGAAAGTATGGTCATTTTTTATTAATGACTTTTGTTGGGGGAATATATATTGTTCTGCATTAAGATGACGAATATTTAAGCTGTGGTTAACAGCAAAAATTTATATATTGCTTTAGTTAATGTTGGGGGATAGTTGTGTCCATACAAACGACACATATAAGAGAAAAGGAGTGTCGTGTTTTAGGCAGTCGGCGTGTCCAATTCGACTGTTGTTCCCATGGCCTTGTATTTGTTAAATATTAGTATAGTATTTTGACCAATTAGTTTGACTCTAATTTTCAGTTTGGGTCTTTATAATTAAGTTGTAAAGTTAACTCCGTAATTTTTATGATTTATTGACCAGCCTGGATTGTTGCTTGTTTACTTGATTTGCACATTAGGTCATTACGTTATGGTGAAAAGACATATTGAGTGTGTCCGGGCTTAGTTTTCAGCGCATTATTACGTTCAGGTAGGCATCTGGTGGTTTTGGGTTGTGAGTATACCATGCTTAACGGAACGTATAATGTTTAGGTGTCATTTAATTTTGGTCATGAGTTGTTGTTTTTTTTTTACGAGTAAATTATTACGGACAAATAATGTTACATGTCATTTTATAATTATGTCTTAGTTAAAATTGATTATCATTTTATTACGTATATTATTTTGAAAAATGTCGGGGATAAAATATTGGTTGGAAGCTATGGGGGGTTGATGTATTGTTTTGATTTGTGCTGTGTCTCCATTTGCTCATGATTTATAGTTTCAGTTAAATTGCCTCGGTTGGTGTTGGCATATTATTTTGATATGTTATTTTGACTTATAATTATCAGGTTGTGTTATTTTGCTCCGAGTTATAGTAAAGTGTTGGTTGGGTTAAACAATAAAAATAGACTGTTCAGTTACGTTGAATTAAGGCTACAAGCGAGCTTCAATAAGACTAAGCCTTATTGAATAAATAATAGGATCCTTCGTTCAGATAATAATAAGCAAACGACTTTGGACTATAAAGAGGGACATATTTGCCTTAGAGTGGGTTTACCAAACCTGGAGTAAACATGGAGAGTGTGCCATGAGCTTAAACGTGTAGAATTTGATAAAGAGTCATTTTGTAATGGTTTGGGGATGGATAATAGATAGTTGTAGTTGACAACAATGAATTTACAGGTTTTAAGAAGAGAAGACGTAAGAAATGCTTATAAATAAAGGGTGCTGCGTTAGTCAGCGTTAATGGCAACATACATGGACTGAATGCCATGTTTGGAATATGAGGGGTTAGTTTAACTGAGGGAGGCTAGAGATGGGGCTGTGGATATCAGCACATATCATAATGGTCATTAGATACGTTCATAACAAATGAACGATGGATGCCAGGATAATAGGAATACATGGAATGAGTGCCATGTTTGGAATATAAGGGGGTTGGTTTAACTTGAGGGTGGTCGGAGATAGGGCTGTGGTTATCAGCATTAAACATATGTCAGCACAGTAGTGGGGGAGTAAGTATGTTCATAGTAAATGAACATTGTCAATATTCATTAGGGACGCTGTGGTTACAGCACGAAATAAGTAGAAGTAGAAATTATGAACAGTAAAAAAAAATTTTAACATGGATCGAAAGCCATGGAGGTTTGGGAAGGTGTGTTATAAATAAAGGATACTGATATAGTATAGACAAGGGGGAAGGTACAGTCATAAAGTCATATTTTACTGGCTGTTGTTGGCAGCATAAATGATACAAGTCAGAGGGTAGAATAATATGTTTAATCTTGAGAGTATAAAGATGGAGTTTTAGATCGACGTAACTTTTAACAAGAGTATTTACTATGAACAAAATTGAAGAACATATCATTTTCATGGATTATATGATTCGTTTTTTTTTTTTTTTTTTTTTTTTGTTTTTTTTAAACTTTATTTTATAAAGTTTTGTGAGTGCAAGGGAGGATAAATGTGACTACTTCTTACTATCTTTTTGGTTCGCACCAACCATTTCTCTGTCTATCCTGTGTTGTTTAGTTGATGTTCGCGAGAGTATGATATGTTGCATAACGCATGATAATCTTCAATTTTTATTTATATACCAATGATTTCGATGGACATACGTGTCTATGAAATATGTAGGCGGATTGCTTGTGAAGTGTATTATAAAGTGAGATGTTGTAATGTAGAATGCTACGATGTTACGATGGGAAAATATAGAAGAAATAATTAAGGTGTAATGTTGATAGTGAAGGAAGAAGAAGTATAAGTTCACGGTAAATAATAGAAGAAGTGTAAGGTTGGTTGGAGGTCATAGCGGGTGGCTATAAGACATAAGTAGTAGAGTGGTGGAGTTGAAGGAGTAGAAGAACTGTGGAGTAATGAATAAAAGTCAGTTCCAGGTTAGAGGTATATGATTTTCGTTGTTAGGGGATGAGCCATGTTAAAGTTGTTTAAGACATGTAAGCGGGTTGCTTGTGATTTTACAGAAACGAAGAAGAAGTAATTGTGTGGTTGGGAGAATAGCGCTTGGTATAGGATTATTTGGGGTAAGATGGGTAAGAATATAGAATTAGCGGATAGTGGTCTGGAAGCATAACTCGTGGGTGGTAGATTTAGGTTAAGACTTTTCGGGGAAAAGTCTCGTTGAGGGTAGAGAGGAAATATGAGAGTGGCTCTGTTAAAGGGTTTAGATGGCAAGGCGTGCAAAGGGAAAAGGGTCTAGTAGGTGATGCACGCGTTGTTAAATAACTAGGGACGCTCACGCGCTGACGTGGAGGCAGGGAACGGATTAGTTACCACCAAGATCTCGGGCCAGCAGGACGTGGGTCTACATCTATATAATATGGTACGTTTTTGATATGAAGATGTCTCCTGCAATAAACTTAGACAATAACTACTGCTTGGCCTCTGCGTTCGTTCAGTTGCATTCGTGTCCTGTTGCTCTATTATAGGGCGTAGAATAATTGCGTTCGGCTGAATTCAATTTTCTACTCGCATAGGCAACTGGAAAGAGCATTGATTGATCCTCATCCATTCCTTGTAATAGGGTGGCACCAAATCCTATGTTGCTTGCGTCCGTTCTAAGTATCCGTGGACGTGTTAGATCTGACAGATGAAGAACTGGTTTAGCTGTTAAAGCTTTGTTTAAACTGCGTATGCTCTTTCGCAGTCAGCAGACCAAACAACATTCTCTGGTGCCTCTTTCCGAGTGAGATTTGTCAACGGAGATGCGAGGGAATTGAAGTTCGGGATGTATCTTTGGTAACATCCGCAGAGGGATACAAAAGATCGAACATCCCTTTTGGTTCTGGGTCGCGGTGCATTCCTTCGTTTCTCCACATTACCATAATGAGGTTGCGTGTCCCAAAAAGTCTAATTGTCGGAATCCAATCTGGTACTTCTTTGATCTTGCTGTCAACCCCACTTCTTTCAGGCGGTTGAACAGTATCTTCAATGTCTCAAGATGTTCCTAGAATGTTTCTGTAGCAATCAGGATATCATCCATGAAGTTGCTAAGACGTGGATGTTCCCATGGTACTAAAGGTTTCCTAATCATGCAAGTGAAGACATTAGGCGCATTGCTTAATCCGAAAGGAATATCGTTAAATTCGTAGTGCCCATCCGGAGAGCTGAAGGCTAACCACGGTCTTCATTTTTCACTGGGATTTGACAATATACTTTTTTTAGATCTATCTTTGTGAAGTAGTTTGCTCTGTTGAAGCTGGAGAAAAGTTGACTATGGCAGTGGTTCCGGTTGAAACTGGGTTACAGCGTTCAGCTGCCTATAATCAATGCATAATCTATGTTCACCACTGAGTTTCCTCCATAGAACTACACTTGCATTACCAAGGAGATTCAGAAGGTGATATGATCCCAGCTGAAAGCAATTGTTGAATTTCATCTTTGAGAGGTTTGGCTTTGGCGTATGGAACAGGGTAAGTTTTGACTCGCACAGGTGTTGGATCCTTCAACTTCCTGTCGAATTCTTCAAGATCTGTCAGTCCTGTTTGTCTGTTAGTATCTCTGCATAATTCTATAAGCACTCTAGAATCTGCTGCTGCTGAACCGTCGTTAATGTTGGGTTAATGTCCACATTTGATAAGTCTCGTTGAACTGCAGAGGATACTCCACTCCCATTGAGTTTCCATGTTCAACTTCTGTTGCTACGACCATTGCTATCAAATGTGCTGTCTCGGTGGCGGGTCTCTGGGTGTACTTTCGTAACAGGTTGAGATGAAAGATTTTATCTTTCCCCTTTAGAGAGATCTTGTAGTTTGTTCGGGAAATTTTCTCCTTTACTACATAAAGTCTTTTCCAACCGATCTGCAACTTGTTTTGACTCGTGGGAAGAAGTAATAAAACTTTTTCTCCCACCTTTAACTTTCTCCTTTGCTTTCTTGTTGAAATTTCTAGTGATGGGCATTTCCCCTAATGTCGCAGGTTTGTATCCAGTGCTTTGGGGCTACTCTCTGACATTCTGGGCATGATTTGATATATCGTTGAATGTCCATGATTATTCCCGACCAGTAATAGTGGGTTAAGATTCGTTGCGTTGCTGCGTTGATTCCCATATGTCCGATAAACGGCATACTGTGTCCCATCTCAAGTATTTGCGATCCGTAAGTACTTGGTACATGAAGTTGTGAATACTCTTGTCCTAACTTTCCTGCCTTCCGGTGAAGAATCCCGTTCTTCGTGTAGTCATCACCTTTCCTAGAAGGTGTGTGGCATTTTAAGAAGTTGGAAGTAGTATCCACCTCGACCTACCCCACAATGAAGTAATGCTATGAGGATCGGACTAATTTTGTTTGGAGGGGATGCCTCCTTGGAAGCCAAAGTGTCCCATAATAGCTCTGGAAATCTAGGGGTTTCCCAGGAATGTTGATTTCTTCCCTCAAAAATCTTCCTCCCCGAAAAGAGAAACTTATTTAGCTCACGAGTCCCCCACCTATGATCATTTTCCCTTTTAGGTGAAATGGTCACAGGAAATTTATAAGATTTAAAGTTCCCTTTTCTGAGTAACCTGGAACCTGGGAGATTACAATAGAACAGAACTTTGCTGTCTATTCGTGTTTACCCAGCCACCTGTAGTTCCAGATTCTACAATTATGTGATGTAATTTCATTAACTAAACACATAAATAATAAAATGTTTTTCACACCACAATGTACTTGACAGAAGAATGCAGGAAAAATTAATTTTGTTTATTAAGCAAAAAGCTGTGGAAATAAGCCAGTAAAGCATTCATGAACATATGAACAATACACATCAGTCTATAGGATAATGTTCTAAGTACACGAAGGAGAATAGAACTCCTAGAAGATCTCATTGTGGTTCATTCATTTAGCCACTGGATTAAACCACTGATTTACTACCATTGTCTCTGCACTTCTGCTGGTTCTCAAGTTATCTGAATGTATAACTGATTATAACAAAGTTCTTCCTATTTGATTTGTAGTAAGACCTCAGCCATAATTTTGGATATTCTACTGGTCTTTGTGATGTATTAAAGATCCTAGTGATCTTGATAAAAGTCATGAATCTCAGATCTTATGAATCATCAGAATAATCATGAATTTCAGATCTTATGAATCATCAGAATAGTCATGAATTTCAGATCCCATTGGATACATTTCGGTAATGATCTGGAGACTCTTGATCATATTAATCTTAGTCCTGAATTACAGATCCCTTTGAGTACAACTTTGTGAAAGATCTGCTATTGATCTTGATAATAGTCACGAATTACAGATCTTGTTGATCACAGTAACAGTCATAAATTACAGATCTTGTTGATAAGAGTAACAGTCATGAATTACAGATCCCATTGGGCACATTTCGGTAATGATCTGGAGACTCTTGATCATATTAATCTTAATCCTGAACCACAGATTCCTTTGAGCACCACTTTGTTAAAGATCTGCTATTGATCTACAGATCCATTGAGCACCATTTGGGCAATGATCTGCAGAATCTGGATCATGACAATCTACGAACACCGTCATCCTCAACTGACTCATAAGTATTTAAGACTCAGCAACAATGATGTTAGACAAAAGTCTTCCCATGAATCAGGCGGGGGACATACATTCGAGAACTCCCCAGGAAACACAACCAGCTCCCATGACGGCTCGCTTGTATGTGCCAGAATATGACGTCTATTGTCCCAAGAGCCTTCGCGGCGACGCGATTCTTCTAGTTTGTCCAATGAATAAGGCAGGATCCGAACATCTGACCTGTCTATCACTGGGTGACATGGCTATTATTAGAGCTGACGCCACATTCTTGACATTCCAATGCTTTCTGGTGTGAAGGCTTTTGTTGAGAACTGTGTTTTTGAGGTAGTGCTGTGCAGGTGTGAACTGACGGAGTGCGCAATATGCGACAAGGTGTATGCGATTTTGGCAACTTACGAAAGCACGTCCGAAGATAACTATCTGTTGCTTGGGCTTGTTTTAAATCTTCCGGTTGAAGATTTCCTGGTGTCGATGTCGATGGAGTTTTCTTAGCCTGTTGGCGTGTAGTCACCGCTGATGCTATCATTGGCTGTACTGGTTCTCCTAAGAAGACGTAGCGGCATCCTAGCATAACAGCATAGATTGGGTCTTCCATGACCGCTGCTCTGATTTATCCCGTAACATAGCGTGAAGTTATGCTAACCTTGGCAACAGGACGTGTCATAGGCACGGAACTTTTCAGAAATCCCTGTATTTCGACAGTTTCATCTGTAACTTGCTCTCGGTTTACCAGTGAGGCTTGTATAATTGCGTCGAAAAATAAATCTGTATCATAGAGACATTGCACTGTCCATCCGTTCAGATTGACAGATTATATGATTGGCAGTTTTGAGATGGTGGTCCGTTGCGTGTCCTTATTGGAACGAGCATTCAGGTTCCCTCTCGCTGCTTTAGGTTTTACAGCACAGGCTGTGGTAAGAGGTTGATGTTTCTTTCTGCAATCCTTTGTGTTGTGAGTATGAGTTTTGAAAAGCTGCAGTGTGCCTTCTTCTTCCACTTCACCTGCTGATTTTTTTTTGTAGTGGCCTTTTTTTTTACCATTAGATCCATTTGGTTTACTGGATTTTGTTCCTCCCTTATCTTTGGTGTTCTGAGGGAACTCGCGAGGAAGATTATTGGTGGTTTGTTGACAACCCCCACCCGCCTCTTTCTGCAACTTTTCATATCTCTCTACCAAAGTAATCATAAACTCCAATCTCTCAGCTCCATTTTGTGTAGAAATGCTTTCATGTCCTGAGACATTTTATGTTTTAAGTTGATCAATGAGAAACATTTCTTGTAGATTTTGATACGTTTCCTCAAATCTAGACATCATTCGCCATTTGTTTAGGTAGGATTTCATCGTTCTACGTATTGAGAAAAGTTCTCTCCGGCTTCCTTCAGAGCAATCCTGAACTGTTTCTTGTAGTTCTCGCCATCTATTTCAAATCTGGCTAATAAAGCTTGTTTCAGGATGTCATAATTGCCCAACTCCTCCGATCGTATCCTAGAAAATACTTCGTACGTGATTCCGTGAAGTCATTGTGACAATTTAACTGCCCATTTGGTTTCCTCCAAACTGCACATCACATATCCTCTCGAATCTTGATAATTAATTATCGATAATATAAGCTTGTTCGTTGAAGGGATCCAACGGAAAAGACATGGCATTGACTTGAACTGAAGCTGTTTCACTCTGTGGTTCAGCTGCAGATCTACGTTGATCTGTTGAGGGGTTATGTTGGTTCATAATTTCCAGTCGTCGTAACTCTATTTCATTGTCCAGCCTCCTCATTTCCAGTTCATGCTGTCGTTTTTCTCTTTCTGCTTGTATATCCTTCTACTTATTTTCTAATTCATCTTGTAGTCGTCTTTCATCCTTTTCCTTCTCAGCTTGTAGAAGCTTTTCTCATTTTTCCTTCTCAGCTTGTAGCCGTTCGTGTTTCTCGAACTCTTCTTTAACATACTGAGCTAACTCCTTAACTGTTAGGTCGCACTGCTTACCAGTCTCCATGAAACGATTTCTCAGTTTGGATGTGTATGCCAATCTTACCTTTTACTTGTCTTCTCAGAAGGTGATTATACTTGTATACCTGGAGAATAGACTTTAAACATAGCAAGAATATCTAGTTAGAGTGATCTACCTTACTTTACCTATATCTATCGATATGATAACTTTTGACTAGGCGAATGTTACTATTCCAGCCTGCTCTGTTCTACTTTCTGATTAAAGAAATCCACGGCCTTACAGTCCCCAACTTGTCGGATGTATGGATTCAAGGCTCAACCCCAAAGAGAGAAAGGATACTAAATTCATCCTTCCCAATGTGATCCTGCCCGTTTAATTATGTTAACCTTTAATGGCTCAGTTGCTTGAGTCCATAAATATAGTCTCGGAAAGCCAAGGAATACCTCTGGGAAAATATTTAAAAGTTGTTTCCTCTTATTATCCCAAAATATTCCTTTTGGTTTTCTTGCCTCTCATCTCTCAGTTAATCTAATTTTATCTAGGGTTGTCTTAATTAAACTAATTGACTATGACAAGTAAAAAAATACACTCACTGGAGAAAATGACCTCCTTTTTTCCATCATTTATTAACTATACAGTTATTAATTAACTGTAATGTTTTTGAAACAATCAATTTATATCACATACATACATGAAAAATCAGAGTTCATTTACGTCAAGATATTTCCACTTATATTTTCATCAGAAGGTTGAAAAGTTGAGAAGCTACCATTTTCCGCAGGCACAGTCGGCCTTTCTTCTGGTGGGAACGAGTTGTGGTTTGTACAATGAGGCCACGAAACCGTTTGTTGCTGTTTTTATCTCAACTTTTTTCGTTCCAATGTTTTGGCTTTCCCGTGGACCATGAGTCTGTCCTTGTAAATTTAGGATTTTAGAAGCAGAATAAATTAGCGTGGTTGCTAGGTACTCGAGAATGTTGTAAGGTATATATTTACAGCAACGTTACGGCTTGTCAAAAATATATCACATCATCATTGGAGGAAGAAACATCAATAACATTAGATATGTGGATGATACAGACTTGATAGCAGACAATGGGTAGGATCTGCAACATTTAGTAGATGCGGTTGTTGCACACAGTGAACAACTAGGGTAGGGATTAAATTGTAAGATGACACATATTATGGTCGTCACAAGGAAGAACGAAATACCACAATGTAATATAAAAGTAAATGAGAATATTCTTAAACAAGTGAAGCGGTACAATTATCCCGGAACAGTCATAACATCTGACGGGAGATGTCTTGAAGAGATTAGAACAAGAATCGCCATGGCGAAGGTAGCCTTTTGTAAGATGAAAAACATACTGACCAATAAAAAATATGTCAATTGTTACAAGGCCGGACTCCATGGCGATGGCGTTGCGAAGGCGATTCGTAATGCCGCTTAACGGCGTTCGAAACACAGCGGTGACCGATTTGGCAGCAGACCTTGTCGCGCTGGTTTTAACGTGTTGGTATGGGAGCCAGTAATTCAGAAAGCAATGGAAAACTATTGAACGTTAAAAAAAAAAAAAACTTGCCAAGACATCAACAGCGGCTGTAATATGCTGGTGTTGACTGTAACGTCCTGTAAAGGATATGCAACTTCAAAAACCAACATTGCTACAGGAAAAAGAGCGTTGAGATGCTACATAGACCCTATACTTTTGTATGGATGTGAAGCGTGGACAATGAGCAGTCAATCTTAAAAACATCTGATGACTGTGGAAATGCGATTTCTGAGGAGAATGCAAAGAATACTATGGACAGAGAAAAACCAATGACCATGTCCTACCAGAAACAAATGACAATCGTAAACCGATTAGATAAATTATACGTAGACAGTCAAAAAATAATTCGGGCATGTTATGAGAAAAAAAATACATTGCAGAATGCAAAGAGCCGGCACTCACTCATTATGTCCGACCTCTTGGGTTTGTGTCTAGGACTTAGAAGATTCTAGAAATATCACAACAGGCTCGCTTGCTCTTTGTATGAATCTTTCGTGCACACAACACAAGTTCATAACGCGTCCTTAGAGTATATGTACACTTTATTACATCACAGTCCTTACCGTGGTCGCCATCATACCCCACCAGCATCTAGCCTTTCAGTGTCCTGGGCATGACCATCCCACCAACTGTCTAGCAATAGTGCACATATTACCGCTAATCGGTGTTTATTCCTTGTTTCTGTGGCATCATACAGAATACACAAGTTACACAAGTAACTACCCACTGTTACTAATAGTCTATAGCTACTTACAGTACACCCAACGAGTCACAGAGTGTTTTCCTCGCCGCCATTCACAGTGTTCAGAAAACGAGGTCAGCTCTCTCGCCACAGCCGATCAACATGTAATGGGCCATTGGCAGTCGGTTACTTCATTATACTGCTTCTTCTCTCCTAGTTGTCTGAATCACGAACACTTCTTCATTGTTGTCTGTGACTTCAATAACTGCGACCAGCGTAAACGTTTTCAAATGCAGAACCTTCTCAACTTGACCATCTTAGACTACGTCCCAGCTCAGACTGACTTCAGCGTCACCTCTCCCGGCTTCTTGTCTGGTCGCCGTCACGTGACGCATTAGCTCCGCCCACTAATGTTAGCCGCGTTTGCTTGTGTTTCTGAACTGTGTGTCAACACACCTCCTCAATTTCCATGACTGACACACCTGCCGTGTTTCGCGCAATCTAGCTCATGGCAATATGCCCCCCCCCCTTTTTTAAATGTTGTAAACATTTTTACTACCTTTACTCAGTCTTATACTTCTTGACATGAGTTGGATAAGTACACTCTACTGTTTGTTTTAGTGAACTCATGGTTGCACGCTTTGGTCTCTCTCAATATTCACACATATCAGTACGTCTGTTGTCATTACGTATGAGCTTATCTCTTTTATGATCCATTTAGACTCGTGACAAGTTTTCATCAATAAACAACATCACAGAAACACTATATATATATATATATATATATATATATATATATATATATATATATATATATATATATATATATATATATATATATATATATATATATATATATAATGCGGACACGGCAACCCGTCTACACCTAGACTTGCGTGTAGTCACAGCCTCCTTTTCAAGTTCAGAGGTTATGTGATCTAGTCTGACGTAGGATCCAATGTTTCATCAAACATCCCTAGCAGCTCCTCAATCATGTACTATACATGAGCATCCTACTCAATCCAAGCCCCAGGCTCTGAGTAAGGTATATGTGTGTGATTATGGACTATGGCTTTCACTGTCTCTTCTTGTATCAATGGATTGCTCTTGCTTTGACTTTGACGTTAATGAGTTGTCTTTGACCTTGGTGCTGCTTTGATGTTTGTAGTGTCTGTCTTCAGTACTTTTAATAGGTATTTCTAATTTGGGGTATGTTTACTTGATCTCTCTTTGTCTGGTAGCAATCATTGCCCATGGATGTTATGGCGATGCTGGCTTTCTGTTTGTTCTATACCACTTCTCTATGCACTTATACCTTTGCCATTTTCCATTATGCATTTGCCAATGAGACTTATTTATCTCACTGAATCATCATATCTATACAATGCATACGTGTTCTGTAAAACCCCTACATACTAATACTATCTCCATATCATGTATACATATGTTATTATATTAAATGAATGAAAACATATTCCATCCTATGCATACATATTCTACAATTTATCGTCCCTGTACATTGACGTAATAAAGTAATACAACATCTATATACAAAGTGTTTGTTTTCATTTGCAATATTCTGGTTTAGAACTTTTGTGCAAATTTGTACCTGTTTGGTTTCTCTCAACTTTACATTGCCCTTATTTGGTTTCTCTCAAATTTACATTTCCACTTGTTGTTGTTTCATAAGTTCTGTGGACTTATGATCATTCTGTGCTTTACCATTTGCCTCAGTTTGCACATTATGTTTCAAATGTAACCACATGTGTCAAACTTTTGGTAGTAGGACTACACAACTTCAAATATGTGGACATCTGTAACAGTGTATGTAACTATTCATCAATTATCATCATGATGACGGATGAAATGATAAAATAATAATAATACCATCAAATGAAATAATAGTTTCCCAAAAATGTTGATGATGATGAACTGATACAAATGATAGTTCTATATTCCTGTGTTACACGTATACTCTTTGATGACCACTCGTGAGAAGGTGTAGATCAACCTTGTATCCCTTCAACCGTGGCTTGTAACTAGTCTGGTGGTCTATGGACTTGCATGATGCTCATCTTATGCTCAATTGGTGTAGAACTTATATCTGCGGCTGCATTCTTCCTCTCCATTCAGCTTCAGATGCCCTAATCATTCAGTTTCAGATGCCCTAATACTGTCTGAGAATAATAACATAGTGGGATGTACGTATCTATGTACGTCTGTATATGCAATAAGTATTAATGCAAGTGATAGTAGTAACTAAATTTAAGCTGTTTCCATTGACATGCCAGTGTCCCGATTAGCAATTCAGAGTGCAATTCAGTTGATTCAGCAAGCACCCTGGCTTAAGGGGTGTTTACAGGTGATGTGATGTACATTTGAAATGTTTTCCTTTGGTATTTACATCAATGGTTTACATATTTGCATGACATTTCATAAATATCAACATCCATAGAAGTATCATTTCAATTCCATTTGACATCTGATCATAACATACCATCATGATGGCATTACTCGGACAGTATGTAATATTACTTTAGCTCCTCTATATGAGAGCTGTAGTTAATGTTATTATTCTGACATTTGATGTTTTTATCACAGTATGTTCATTCAACCAATACTAACATAACTAAGCATTCATTCTGTTTAAAAAAATAATTATATCTACACTAAACTATCTCTAACTATAATATATATATATATCTTCTATCTACATATCACAAGAGCACAGTGTTTCATTCTGAAATATGAGATGTTATCTATACTTTTTGTGATAGTACTTTTCATCCGCAGATGTATCAACCAATCTTTTCCATTGATTTTCAGCATAACCTGTGGGTTTAATGAGACTATAGTCTGCACATCTCGAAATCTTACTTTTAGTTTGATCATCAAAATATGGTGTTAACAATTGTTTAATTTTTGATGTACTTTCAGTAAAGGATGGAATGGTTAATGTGTAATGTTTAATGAGACAGGCTAGCTTGGTTTTATCTCTCTCCCGGTTAGATTTGGTCTGACTGTCAGTGCATCCCATGTGATAACTTCTTGAGTGGATTGTGTTAGTACATTTACATCAATTTGAGATGACTGTTGGTCTTCTATATTTTCTTCGTCTGTTTGGTACCTATGTGTTACTATGTCTGATATATTGACGTCTATTTTAACCTGTTGGTCTTTAGTAGGGTGGTCCTCCCTGATCTTGTTCCCTTTTTCCCATTTTTCTATGTCTTGTCTTGTACATTCTTTTAAGTTTGGAATACTTCGCAACATTAATTCTGCTGTCGGTTGAGTTAGGACTGCTGCAGGTATCAGTCCTCTGTAGTATGGGCAGTCAATGTCTATCATTGCTGTTTTATATTCTTCTACATCACCTGCAAATGTTTTACAAGTTACTTTGTCGCCTGTATAGTCCTTGTCTTTTATCAATTTCTCATGTACACCCACAATTGATGTAGCTGTGTCTCTGATCATACATACAACTTGTCCATTCACGAATGCTGTTTGGAACTTCGGAGTTGTTTCATCATCCTGAGCTGAGTGAGCTTCTTGTTTGTATCTCCCATTATTGCTCTTGTCATATTGTCTAGTATCTATGTCTGGTGTATTTGTGCTTTGTGGTTCGTCCTCGTCGCTGCTAGACGTTACATATGCCAGGTTGGCGTTCATCAGTTGCTTTAATTGACAAGTCTTGGCTAGGTGTCTAAAACTATGGCAGAGATAACATTTTACATTGCTTCTATAGTCTGAGACCTTGTCTAGTCTTTTTCCTGATAAGCTCTTTATGTGTGAGTCATAACTTGGATTCCTGTCACACACCTCTATTGATCTGTGCTGTCTGTTGCAGTAATTGCAATCTATCATTCTACCTCTACTTGGTGTGTTATATGGTCTCTGCTGGATTAGTCTGTATTGGTATAGTCGATTTCCTCTGTCTTGGTCATTGTATTGGTGGTATCTATTTGATGGATTACTACTCTTTTGATTTGACAATCTGGCTGCCGCCCCTATTATTAGTTCAGGTTGGGCCCCTTCTGCAAAAATGTCTTTATGTGCGTTGTAGTACGCTTCTCCTCTGGACTCCATCTCAGCTACGGACGCACATTTCTGTTCTATCAGGAACGTTGCCATGTTATCAGGCACTGCTGAGACTAATTTGTCTCTAAGCATTAGATCTCTTAATTTGCCAAAGTCAGTACCTACCCCTGCTGATTTCAACCATTTATCAAATAGTGATGTGGTTTCAGCTGTAAAGTCTAGGAAGGTCTGGTTTGCCTTCGGGGTTAAAGCATTGTAAGCTGTGCGAAGTCCTGCCTGATCTAAGGAAAAATGTGCTAGGACTCGCTCTTTTATGTACTGATAATCTGTTCGACGATTCTCAGTTATCATCTCTACAACTTTAAGAGGGTCAATGTCAAGGTGCTTGTGAAATAAGATCGCCCACTCTTCAATTGGAACCTTATAGTGGTTCATGAGGACTTCAAAATTAGTCACCCATGCTGATACCGAGTCACCTTGTGAGAAGTTTCTAATGATACCTTGATATCTCTTGATGGGGTCCAGGGTTTTGACTGCTAATTTATTCCTGGCAATTTCAGCTTCCTTTTCCATTTCTAACATTTTCACTTTAATGTTACCCTCAATGTCTTTGTCTTTCATGATTTCATCGGCTGCCAGTTTGTCTTTTTCAAACTGTAGTCTTTTTGATTCGAGATCTAATCTTTCTTTTTCTACAGCTAGGCCTTTATCTCTTTGTTTTTCTTGTGCTTCTCTAAGTTCTTTGGCTGCTTTCTCCTGTGCTTCTCTAGCCTCTCTGGCTGCTGCCTCTTGTGCTGCTAATTTTTGTAGCTCCAGTTCTTTAAGTTCTTTGGCTGCTGCCTCTTGTGCCACTAATTTTTGTAGCTCCAGTTCTTTAAGTTCTTTTGCTTCTTTATCGTGTGCTTCTCTGGCCTCTCTGGCTGCTGCTCTGTCTTCTCTCTGTTGTGCTTGAAAGGCAGAGAGTTCATCCTTTGCCTATGCCATTAGTTCTGTGCCTTTATAACCACATTTTTCACCGAGTGCTACAAAATCTGCTAATGTAGACATGTTGTGGATGTGTACTTGTCTACTATATATGTGTCAAAACCTGTAGCTGAAACAATGCACAATAATTGCAGACACTATCAGTATCAGTGTCTTCAGATAATAGTATCTGTGATGCCAATGGTACAGAATCTTAATAGCAAGAATCTCTTTCAGTCAGTGTCGCTGTTGATCACGCTCTGACGAAGCAGACTGTGATTACCTTGCTGTAACAATGTTTAACAAGAATGATAATAATACTGGACAACAATAACACCTATCAGAAGTTTTAGCTAAATGACATAACACCTGTGGACAGAATAATCACAAATAATAGATACATTAATGACATTAAAGAACAACAAATATTGGACTAGGTTACAAAACAAGACAAAGTTCTCGCTAGCAGTCGAAAATTTACTTAAATTCTAAGTCAATTTCGAATGCCAACCGAACGGAACGTACTTTTGGGTGATGATGCAATAACCATAAAAGTAGCCCTCCAACCTCCCAATAATGATGATAGTGAGCAAACATATTGATGGAAGAGTGCCTGTTGACTCTGGAATACTAAGCAGGACACATATACAAATCAAGTGAAAATAACTTAACCTGTATAAATTCAGCTCCGGTGTCCTTGATGGGTTGGTCTAGATGCTTGGCTCCACTTCAGGATCCTTCGAAAGATGGTATGGATCAGCTTTACTGCATTTAGGGCTGAACAGGAATCAGTAGAAGTTTGCTTTTCAAAATTGTGATCCTCAAAAAAGTGTCGTCACGTGTGCCTATTACACTACTGATGGTCCTGGAAACTTGGATCTGAAAAATATTCTTTAATCTAACACTGAGATTAGTTCAATAGAGCACTATAGTGCGTGAAGCACGTGAACACGGCTCTAGCTTGATGATTTAAGTGGCTGGGTGCCATAGTCTGTTTCCTTGACTGAATAGTTGAGATATTGAATTAAAGTTCTGTGATACGTACTTTGCCACTGCACACATACGTAATACGATACACAGTTCCTCTAACGTGATGCTTGGTTGAGACGTGAGCTTATTTGTTGTTGTCGATGGTAGCCATCTTGGTACCCTTCAACAAGGTCATTCTTTGTCTTCAACACTTGGTGTTCACTTTCTATTTCTTTATTACTTGCAAATCACTGTATTTTTCGTTTCTTTCGTCCTGTTTACTCTTCAATACTGCACTGACGAAACATTATCGCTTGATTATATCTGGGTTCACTCAAACGGACGTAATTCTCCCAAGTGCCAAGAGCCGGCACTCACTCATCATGTCCGACCTCTTGGGTTTGTGTCTAGGATTTAGAAGATTCTAGAAATATCACAACAGGCTCGCTTGATCTTTGTATGAATCTTTCGTGCACACAACACAAGTTCATAACGCGTCTTTAGAGTATATGTACACTTTATTACATCACAGTCCTTACCGTGGTCGCCATCATGCCCCACCAGCATCTAGCCTTTCAGTGTCCTGGGCATGACCATTCCACCAACTGTCTAGCAATAGTGCACATATTACCGCTAATCGGTGTTTATTCCTTGTTTCTGTGGCATTATACAGAATACACAAGTTACACAAGTAACTACCCACTGTTACTAATAGTCTATAGCTACTTACAGTACACCAGTGCCCAACGAGTCACAGAGTGTTTTCCTCGCCGCCATTCACAGTGTTCAGAAAACGAGGTCAGCTCTCTCGCCACAGCTGATCAACATGTACTGGGTGTCGCATAACGTATTCTACTAGGATGGAATTGGATCAAAGTAGATACTAAATAGACTTCTACGAATAGAGAATCTAACCACTGCTGAAGAAGCGATCAAATGGCTCGCAATTCTAGAAGAATGATTATCAAAGTCCCAGAATGGATCACTACTTCTAAACAGTGTCAGGAGGAAAGTTATGACGACTAACTGTACTAACACACGAAGACAGTATGTCAAGTTATTCCTGCTAACGTGCCTGGATGAATAATGAGCCCCCACTGCCTAATGTATTCTCACACAACAGGAGATAAGACAGAATGATAAGTATAGATATAGTCCTTTCACTCGTCACACAATCTGATGATGCTACTTCTAATTCTATAATGACAGACGCAGCTGTTAAAATTACAAATATAACATAACGTTTAATCCTAAAGAACACTACGTGAGCCCCACCGGGAACTCACTGACACATAAGAGATACGCAGATCCCTGAAATTTCTACAAGATAATGTTCAACTAGAGGATCTAATCATAGACTCCGGGCCAATAGCGGACAAATTAGGATTGCTGTGCAGTGGCAAACGGGCGGGTAGCCACTCATCTGATAATCCTTAGCCTCCTGGATGGTAAGCTGGCAGTGCTGACTGGATCGTGGTATGGACTCCACTCTCTGCTGCATCAAGTGAGTGGTTCGTAGCTCAATCACCGGTCGTGACTACGGCTACAGATGATCAGGGTGCAGGCTCTGTGAATGACAGTGAGAAGGAGTGAATAATCCTTCAAGACAGAATTGTAAATTCTGTTGGCCCTGTCATGGTCCTGTGTGGCATGCTTGTCTCATAATTTTCACTAGCATGTATTACCTCAATTTACATATTTTGCTTCCTTAAACAGCACACTGATCTAATGGAAACAGCACACAAATGATATCCTATTCTCTCTGCTGATATTTAGATCAAACATGTACAATCACAATGCTCTACGTCAAAGACCACATTCCAAATATATATTCTAAGTCATGATTAATCATGGAAACATGAACCACAATTCACATAATGAAATAACAGTACATATAGGATGACTTCAATGGAATGAAACTCAGACGCCACAACTCCGACGTCACATATACATTAACAAACCATTAAATTGATGAAACACCACACATCATTTTCCAAGTATGGAAACACACAACCTACACTCCACACAATGAATTAACATCACATATTGATGAATTCCATAGAATGAAATGAGATCACACACAACAACTATAACGTCACGATGTACACGAGTGAACCATTACAACCATGAACCACCACAAGTTCACTTAAAGAGTTATGAGTTGTACTAATAGCAGTATTCTTCCTTATATTTTATTAAGCTTAATTAATTATCTAGAAGATTTCTTAGCTAGGTTTAAGATTATTTTCTCTATACACAAGAACAATATTAGGGTTGGAGAATTCCCCCAAGGTTTGAACTTTGTTAAGTGGGCCATATTGGACCACATGGTAGTAATCTGACTATGGGCAAGATAAGAGATTAATAAAGAATAATTAATTGTAACTATTCACTCTCTGAACTAATTCCTTCAACTAATAAGTATTTTATCTAGAGAAATACGCTAGTTCCGAAGTTAAGCACATAATTAATTTATCTTAACTCTAATCGTCTACTGACTAACTCAGGTGTCCTTCCGCAGGCGGATACCTAATTTCGAGAATCACGTAATGTAATTTATCCATGGTTCTAATGCCACATGTGGCTAGCTTTGCGTTTTACCCTTGTCGGCAAGCCACATGGCACAAACATGGTCCTAATTCTACTATTAATTAACTAACACTAGTTTTAATTAATAGTATCTATTATCGATCGGCATGGCCTTTAGATTTTGCCGGCAGATTGACACACAGAAAAATATTTAACAAAATTATTATTAACTCACCCTGCAACTAGATTTTGACTGGCCTATCGGGAGTGGAGACTATCATTGGCTTTTCTATGTTTTAGAGTGTTGTTCGGCTTAACAAGAGCCAGCAATAAAATATGTTTAAACACAGACAGGTGTTCAATTTTAGCCAATTGACGTGATAGTAGCTCCTGCTCCCTCCAGCCGGCTGTCAGAAAATGGCAGACGTTAGGGTGCTACCGGAAGTTAAACTCTCATCCAGGAGAGTTCCCTTCCTGTGGCCAAATTATTATTCACAGCCAAACCTGAATATAAAATTCAGCCTGACTTGATTGCTTGGCTTGTAAACGAACTCTACTCTACATCTTTTTTTTTTTTTTTTTTAGCATATCCTTTACAGGACTTAGCTGTCAACACCAGCATCTTTCAGCTGTATGTTGATCTCTTGGCAAGATTACGCTCAGTAGATTGCCATTGCTTTCTGAGCGGCCGGCTCAGTATCCCGCAAGTCACGAGCGGGGGTTGAACCGCCTCAGTTCTCGCTCCGCTACGAGACTCTGCGTGATAAACGGGATTACAGAGAGAAAGTGTTGTAACCCCACAGCCAGAGAGACCGGCTACTCTACATCTACTTCTAACTATAAGAAGAATTAGTATTTAACTCTCTCTATAGTTTTATGTATATAAATACACTAACCAAAGACGATTTTATCTAATATTTGAAAATATAGATAACATAAAAAAATACTACAGGATACATAGAGGGGTTTACTGAGGGCTATCTCCATCTAGTAACAAAACGATCTGAGAGGTGGGCCAACCTGTCACAAATGCCCACTGTTCAAAAAAAAGTTGGAGAAACAACTTTTTCTCCAGCCCGAACTCTCATATAGTTTTGTCAGCCCTTACTCTGACGTGTATGGGTCATTTGGACAGGTCCCCCTCTTCTCCAGTAGAACAATGTCTATTCAAAATTCTCAGACTCTTCGTTTCTAAGACACCTTCTAAGAAACCTCCTCCCTTGATGACGCTTCCATGGAAATCTTCTCTGGAAACTTTGCTTTCGTTGGTCATGGTGTCCTTCGTCTGTCACTGATAAAGGTCCTACGATTCCAACATCTCTCCTTCGACCCCATGGGTCTTGATCCATATACTTCATGCGCGTCGTCCTTACTTTCCCTTTAGACGGCTCTAAGTTGGGATCGTGTTCAGCCGCGTCATCTCCCTCACATCTGTCGGGGTTGTCTTCCCATCTGGATCGATCCCCTTTGGATCCATTATCAACCACAGCCAGAGTCATAATATGAACTGGTGGGTTCGTGTTGTTCTCAAAATGTCTTTTGAGTAAATTCACGTGGAAGACTGTAGTTTTTCCGCGAATAGAAACAGAGTACTTGTTGCTGGACACCTTCTCTTTAATGATGAATGGTCCTTGCCAAGCAGTTTCTAACTTATTATCCCCTTTGGTTAATAAGACTAGCACTTTATCTCCTACCTCTAGAGACTGGTTTCTAATGGGTTTATTATAGAAGGAAGCCTGTTGCTTTCTGGCACGACGGAGAGTGGAGTTAGCTAATTTCCATCCCGTGTGCAGTTTCTGTTTCAGTTCCTCTACATACTGTGAAGACTTGACGACACTCTCATCTGTTCCTTCATCAGTCCAGGTTCTCAAAAAAGCCTCAAGCGGTCCTTTAATTGGTAGCAGGTGGGAGACCGGTGGCGACATGTGGTACTTCTCGATAGGCAAACATTGCTGCTGATAAGTACGTGTCCCAACTATCTGGTTTCTCCTGGACTAACTTGTTCACGATCGATTTGAGAGTCCCTGTATATTTGACCACAAGTCGCTTATTCTCTGTGAGACTAAAACCTGTGTTGATATGGTGCATCCTGAAGATGTCGGAGATTTCTCCTCTTAACTTCTCATTCAATGATGACCCACTATCACTTACATTAAGAATAGGGAATCCTACTCTGGTAAATATTTCTAGGAGAGCCTCTGCTACCCTAGTTGCATTGATGGAGGGCAGTACAGTAGCTTCAGCCCACATTGTACCTGTATCTACTACAGTTAAAATATAAGTATTTTTCTTCTTAGAAGTGGGCAGTGGACCAATAATGTCTATAGCTACTCGCTGAAAAGGAGTGTTCAAAACTAACCCTTCCCCTATGGAAACAGGAGTAGACCACTGCTTGGGGGAGCCATGTTGACACTCCGGACAAGACTTGACGTATCTTCGTATGTCAGCAGTCATTCCCGGCCAAAAATAATGACAAGAAATACGCTGGGTAGTAACTCCTACAGTCATATGTCCACTGAAGGATATGGTATGTCCCATATGCAACATCTGATTACGATATTGTTTCGGCACGATAAGTTGCCCGTGTTCGGTACCCATAGTTCCTGCCCTATGGTACAACAACTTGTCCTTTAAATAGAAATTTCCAGCTGCTGGAAGATTTCTACCGTTTGGCCGTTTGCCAAAACAAGATACTAAAGTCGGACATTCATTTTGTGCAGCCCTAATCTCCCGAGGTAGAGGGTTGATTGAGAGTATAGGTTCACGTGACTGTGCAACCTGACTCCGGGTCTCCACTGCTGCCATTATAATTGGTGATGATGGTTCTCCTAAATATACATACTTACGACCGAGCATGAAAGGATATACCGGATCATCGATCACTGCAGCTGAAATGAGTCCAGTGACATACTTAGATGTCACATGTACTTTTGCTATCTTAGCTATTATAGTTGGAGAGCTCCTGGTAGCCCCTTTGACTACAACTGTTTGTTTTGTTAACTGTGATGGTTTCACTAACTGCTTAGCTATTATTGCATCACACTGGAGTCCATTGTCATAGAGACATAGTACTGGACTACCGTTAACCAGAATAGTTTCAACTGTGGGTGGCCTAGTTCCATTACTTGAACATATGTTATGTTGGGTACTCGCCCCCGTAATCATACACGCAGCATACTGGGTAGGGGGATTATTTCTGCACACGCTCGTGTGGTGATCATTACTTTTGCAGTTCTTGCAGTAAGGTTTACCCCATCCACTATTGTTTGCTGGTGGTTTTTGTTTTTGAAAATCAGGATTTTGGTGCGGACCCCCAGTGTGCCCTCTGGTGTCTTTACCGTAAGAGTTGTTCTGCTGAAAACCCTTATTCTGTGTTGCAGGAGTATTTTGAGCAGTAGAAGAATTACTAGATTTAGTGGCAGCTACTTCACCATGGGCAGTTAAATATCGTTCGGCTAGTGAGATAACCTCCTCTAGCCGAGCACCACCATTCTCTGCAATAAAGGTTTGTAGCTGTTTTGGAAGAACATCTTTAAATTGCTCAACAAGTATTAGTTCCGCCAGCCCGTCATAGTAGCATCCAAATCACTCAGTTCTACCCACTTGTTAAAATAAGCGTGTAACCGTGAGGCGAACTGAGGAAATGATTCTCCTTGTGACCGTTTGGCTGTACGGAACTTCAACCTGTAGGCACTGGAAGTTAACTGATATCGTTTCAAGAGAGCATTTTTGAGTGTAACAAAGTCCTTCTCAAGACCTGGAGGGAGCTTTGCAAACACGTCATACGCCGGTCCGCGAAGTGCTTGGGAGAGTTTAATATTAAATTTATCCTTAGGCAGATTGTAGGCTTCACACATTAACACGAATTTGTCAAGATACTCATCCATCTGATCCTCCTTCGGGTCGAAGTGGGCTAGTGGAAAACTCATTGATCCTGGAGTAATATGTGGTCCTGGGGAATTGTCTTGACCGTCAGTTGGAGAGCTGGCACTGCTAAATCTGGAGGCATCAGGATTTTGTAGTTCTAATCTCCTCAGTTCTAACTCGTGCTGTCTTAACTGCTCAGCTAATTTCAACTCCTTGTCCAGTTCTGCTTGCTTCAACTGGTTGTCCAATTCAGCTTGTTTCAACTGGTTGTCCAATTCAGCTTGTTTCAACTGGTTGTCCAATTCAGCTTGTCGCATCTTCTCTCTGGATTCAATTTCTGCCATCTGGATTTGTAATTTAATTCTTTCCTCCCGTTCTTCCTTCTCTCTCTCCTTGATGATGTCCCTTTGTTCTCGGCGCCACACTCTTCCTTCTTCTATTACATATTTTCCAACTCTGCACCCTCATAACCTAACAATGTTCCTTGTTCTCGCAGTTCCTCCTTAGTAAGTGGCTTTTCAGAAGACATGTTATGTATGTAATAAGATGATATCTGTTGATACACCTGAATAACTCACTCACTTAATCAAGAATGTGTTTGTCGCAAAGATTCACAAACATTATCTTCAATGACAAGCATAAAAAACGTTACACATTGACACAACACTTACCCGTTTGCCAGCAATTCACCTTTGCCCTAACTTATGTTATCTTATATGAATCCTATGTATGTGTTATATTATAATCCTAGTTAGTATATTATCCTATATTATAAGTATATATATATATATATATATATATATATATATATATATATATATATATATATATATATATATATATATATATATTAACTAGTATGATTAGTAGCTATCTATTTTTAGTGACTGAAAGTTAGAAATATCTATGAAGTTGGATACTCGACTGAACCCAACAATCTATAGGATTGTCATGCCCGGACCGAGCCACCAGTGTCGCGTAACGTATTCTACTAGGATGGAATTGGATCAAAGTAGATACTAAATAGACTTCTACGAATAGAGAATCTAACCACTGCTGAAGAAGCGATCAAATGGCTCACAATTCTAGAAGAATGATTATCAAAGTCCCAGAATTGATCACTACTTCTAAACAGTGTCAGGAGGAAAGTTATGACGACTAAATGTACTAACACACGAAGACAGTATGTCAAGTTATTCCTGCTAACGTGCCTGGATGAATAATGAGCCCCCACTGCCTAATGTATTCTCACACAACAGGAGATAAGACAGAATGATAAGTATAGATATAGTCCTTTCACTCGTCACACAATCTGATGATGCTACTTCTAATTCTATAATGACAGACGCAGCTGTTAAAATTACAAATATAACATAACGTTTAATCCTAAAGAACACTACGTGAGCCCCACCGGGAACTCACTGACACATAAGAGATACGCAGATCCCTGAAATTTCTACAAGATAATGTTCAGCTAGAGGATCTAATCATAGACTCCGGGCCAATAGCGGACAAATTAGGATTGCTGTGCAGTGGCAAACGGGCGGGTAGCCACTCATCTGATAATCCTTAGCCTCCTGGATGGTAAGCTGGCAGTGCTGACTGGATCGTGGTATGGACTCCACTCTCTGCTGCATCAAGTGAGTGGTTCGTAGCTCAATCACCGGTCGTGACTACGGCTACAGATGATCAGGGTGCAGGCTCTGTGAATGACAGTGAGAAGGAGTGAATAATCCTTCAAGACAGAATTGTAAATTCTGTTGGCCCTGTCATGGTCCTGTGTGGCATGCTTGTCTCATAATTTTCACTAGCATGTATTACCTCAATTTACATATTTTGCTTCCTTAAACAGCACACTGATCTAATGGAAACAGCACACAAATGATATCCTATTCTCTCTGCTGATATTTAGATCAAACATGTACAATCACAATGCTCTACGTCAAAGACCACATTCCAAATATATATTCTAAGTCATGATTAATCATGGAAACATGAACCACAATTCACATAATGAAATAACAGTACATATAGGATGACTTCAATGGAATGAAACTCAGACGCCACAACTCCGACGTCACATATACATTAACAAACCATTAAATTGATGAAACACCACACATCATTTTCCAAGTATGGAAACACACAACCTACACTCCACACAATGAATTAACATCACATATTGATGAATTCCATAGAATGAAATGAGATCACACACAACAACTATAACGTCACGATGTACACGAGTGAACCATTACAACCATGAACCACCACAAGTTCACTTAAAGAGTTATGAGTTGTACTAATAGCAGTATTCTTCCTTATATTTTATTAAGCTTAATTAATTATCTAGAAGATTTCTTAGCTAGGTTTAAGATTATTTTCTCTATACACAAGAACAATATTAGGGTTGGAGAATTCCCCCAAGGTTTGAACTTTGTTAAGTGGGCCATATTGGACCACATGGTAGTAATCTGACTATGGGCAAGATAAGAGATTAATAAAGAATAATTAATTGTAACTATTCACTCTCTGAACTAATTCCTTCAACTAATAAGTATTTTATCTAGAGAAATACGCTAGTTCCGAAGTTAAGCACATAATTAATTTATCTTAACTCTAATCGTCTACTGACTAACTCAGGTGTCCTTCCGCAGGCGGATACCTAATTTCGAGAATCACGTAATGTAATTTATCCATGGTTCTAATGCCACATGTGGCGAGCTTTGCGTTTTACCCTTGTCGGCAAGCCACATGGCACAAACATGGTCCTAATTCTACTATTAATTAACTAACACTAGTTTTAATTAATAGTATCTATTATCGATCGGCATGGCCTTTAGATTTTGCCGGCAGATTGACACACAGAAAAATATTTAACAAAATTATTATTAACTCACCCTGCAACTAGATTTTGACTGGCCTATCGGGAGTGGAGACTATCATTGGCTTTTCTATGTTTTAGAGTGTTGTTCGGCTTAACAAGAGCCAGCAATAAAATATGTTTAAACACAGACAGGTGTTCAATTTTAGCCAATTGACGTGATAGTAGCTCCTGCTCCCTCCAGCCGGCTGTCAGAAAATGGCAGACGTTAGGGTGCTACCGGAAGTTAAACTCTCATCCAGGAGAGTTCCCTTCCTGTGGCCAAATTATTATTCACAGCCAAACCTGAATATAAAATTCAGCCTGACTTGATTGCTTGGCTTGTAAACGAACTCTACTCTACATCTACTTCTAACTATAAGAAGAATTAGTATTTAACTCTCTCTATAGTTTTATGTATATAAATACACTAACCAAAGACGATTTTATCTAATATTTGAAAATATAGATAAAAATAAAAAAATACTACAGGATACATAGAGGGGTTTACTGAGGGCTATCTCCATCTAGTAACAAAACGATCTGAGAGGTGGGCCAACCTGTCACAAATGCCCACTGTTCAAAAAAAGTTGGAGAAACAACTTTTTCTCCAGCCCGAACTCTCATATAGTTTTGTCAGCCCTTACTCTGACGTGTATGGGTCATTTGGACAGGTCCCCCTCTTCTCCAGTAGAACAATGTCTATTCAAAATTCTCAGACTCTTCGTTTCTAAGACACCTTCTAAGAAACCTCCTCCCTTGATGACGCTTCCATGGAAATCTTCTCTGGAAACTTTGCTTTCGTTGGTCATGGTGTCCTTCGTCTGTCACTGATAAAGGTCCTACGATTCCAACATCTCTCCTTCGACCCCATGGGTCTTGATCCATATACTTCATGCGCGTCGTCCTTACTTTCCCTTTAGACGGCTCTAAGTTGGGATCGTGTTCAGCCGCGTCATCTCCCTCACATCTGTCGGGGTTGTCTTCCCATCTGGATCGATCCTCTTTGGATCCATTATCAACCACAGCCAGAGTCATAATATGAACTGGTGGGTTCGTGTTGTTCTCAAAATGTCTTTTGAGTAAATTCACGTGGAAGACTGTAGTTTTTCCGCGAATAGAAACAGAGTACTTGTTGCTGGACACCTTCTCTTTAATGATGAATGGTCCTTGCCAAGCAGTTTCTAACTTATTATCCCCTTTGGTTAATAAGACTAGCACTTTATCTCCTACCTCTAGAGACTGGTTTCTAATGGGTTTATTATAGAAGGAAGCCTGTTGCTTTCTGGCACGACGGAGAGTGGAGTTAGCTAATTTCCATCCCGTGTGCAGTTTCTGTTTCAGTTCCTCTACATACTGTGAAGACTTGACGACACTCTCATCTGTTCCTTCATCAGTCCAGGTTCTCAAAAAAGCCTCAAGCGGTCCTTTAATTGGTAGCAGGTGGGAGACCGGTGGCGACATGTGGTACTTCTCGATAGGCAAACATTGCTGCTGATAAGTACGTGTCCCAACTATCTGGTTTCTCCTGGACTAACTTGTTCACGACCGATTTGAGAGTCCCTGTATATTTGACCACAAGTCGCTTATTCTCTGTGAGACTAAAACCTGTGTTGATATGGTGCATCCTGAAGATGTCGGAGATTTCTCCTCTTAACTTCTCATTCAATGATGACCCACTATCACTTACATTAAGAATAGGGAATCCTACTCTGGTAAATATTTCTAGGAGAGCCTCTGCTACCCTAGTTGCATTGATGGAGGGCAGTACAGTAGCTTCAGCCCACATTGTACCTGTATCTACTACAGTTAAAATATAAGTATTTTTCTTCTTAGAAGTGGGCAGTGGACCAATAATGTCTATAGCTACTCGCTGAAAAGGAGTGTTCAAAACTAACCCTTCCCCTATGGAAACAGGAGTAGACCACTGCTTGGGGGAGCCATGTTGACACTCCGGACAAGACTTGACGTATCTTCGTATGTCAGCAGTCATTCCCGGCCAAAAATAATGACAAGAAATACGCTGGGTAGTAACTCCTACAGTCATATGTCCACTGAAGGATATGGTATGTCCCATATGCAACATCTGATTACGATATTGTTTCGGCACGATAAGTTGCCCGTGTTCGGTACCCATAGTTCCTGCCCTATGGTACAACAACTTGTCCTTTAAATAGAAATTTCCAGCTGCTGGAAGATTTCTACCGTTTGGCCGTTTGCCAAAACAAGATACTAAAGTCGGACATTCATTTTGTGCAGCCCTAATCTCCCGAGGTAGAGGGTTGATTGAGAGTATAGGTTCACGTGACTGTGCAACCTGACTCCGGGTCTCCACTGCTGCCATTATAATTGGTGATGATGGTTCTCCTAAATATACATACTTACGACCGAGCATGAAAGGATATACCGGATCATCGATCATTGCAGCTGAAATGAGTCCAGTGACATACTTAGATGTCACATGTACTTTTGCTATCTTAGCTATTATAGTTGGAGAGCTCCTGGTAACCCCTTTGACTACAACTGTTTGTTTTGTTAACTGTGATGGTTTCACTAACTGCTTAGCTATTATTGCATCACACTGGAGTCCATTGTCATAGAGACATAGTACTGGACTACCGTTAACCAGAATAGTTTCAACTGTGGGTGGCCTAGTTCCATTACTTGAACATATGTTCTATTGGGTACTCGCCCCCGTAATCATACACGCAGCATACTGGGTAGGGGGATTATTTCTGCACACGCTCGTGTGGTGATCATTACTTTTGCAGTTCTTGCAGTAAGGTTTACCCCATCCACTATTGTTCGCTGGTGGTTTTTGTTTTTGAAAATCAGGATTTTGGTGCGGACCCCCAGTGTGCCCTCTGGTGTCTTTACCGTAAGAGTTGTTCTGCTGAAAACCCTTATTCTGTGTTGCAGGAGTATTTTGAGCAGTAGAAGAATTACTAGATTTAGTGGCAGATACTTCACCATGGGCAGTTAAATATCGTTCGGCTAGTGAGATAACCTCCTCTAGCCGAGCACCACCATTCTCTGCAATAAAGGTTTGTAGCTGTTTTGGAAGAACATCTTTAAATTGCTCAACAAGTATTAGTTCCGCCAGCCCGTCATAGTAGCATCCAAATCACTCAGTTCTACCCACTTGTTAAAATAAGTGTGTAACCATGAGGCGAACTGAGGAAATGATTCTCCTTGTGACCGTTTGGCTGTACGGAACTTCAACCTGTAGGCACTGGAAGTTAACTGATATCGTTTCAAGAGAGCATTTTTGAGTGTAACAAAGTCCTTCTCAAGACCTGGAGGGAGCTTTGCAAACACGTCATACGCCGGTCCGCGAAGTGCTTGGGAGAGTTTAATATTAAATTTATCCTTAGGCAGATTGTAGGCTTCACACATTAACACGAATTTGTCAAGATACTCATCCATCTGATCCTCCTTCGGGTCGAAGTGGGCTAGTGGAAAACTCATTGATCCTGGAGTAATATGTGGTCCTGGGGAATTGTCTTGACCGTCAGTTGGAGAGCTGGCACTGCTAAATCTGGAGGCATCAGGATTTTGTAGTTCTAATCTCCTCAGTTCTAACTCGTGCTGTCTTAACTGCTCAGCTAATTTCAACTCCTTGTCCAGTTCTGCTTGCTTCAACTGGTTGTCCAATTCAGCTTGTTTCAACTGGTTGTCCAATTCAGCTTGTTTCAACTGGTTGTCCAATTCAGCTTGTCGCATCTTCTCTCTGGATTCAATTTCTGCCATCTGGATTTGTAATTTAATTCTTTCCTCCCGTTCTTCCTTCTCTCTCTCCTTGATGATGTCCCTTTGTTCTCGGCGCCACACTCTTCCTTCTTCTATTACATATTTTCCAACTCTGCACCCTCATAACCTAACAATGTTCCTTGTTCTCGCAGTTCCTCCTTAGTAAGTGGCTTTTCAGAAGACATGTTATGTATGTAATAAGATGATATCTGTTGATACACCTGAATAACTCACTCACTTAATCAAGAATGTGTTTGTCGCAAAGATTCACAAACATTATCTTCAATGACAAGCATAAAAAACGTTACACATTGACACAACACTTACCCGTTTGCCAGCAATTCACCTTTGCCCTAACTTATGTTATCTTATATGAATCCTATGTATGTGTTATATTATAATCCTAGTTAGTATATTATCCTATATTATAAGTATATATATATATATATATATATATATTAACTAGTATGATTAGTAGCTATCTATTTTTAGTGACTGAAAGTTAGAAATATCTATGAAGTTGGATACTCGACTGAACCCAACAATCTATAGGATTGTCATGCCCGGATCGAGCCACCAGTGTCGCGTAACGTATTCTACTAGGATGGAATTGGATCAAAGTAGATACTAAATAGACTTCTACGAATAGAGAATCTAACCACTGCTGAAGAAGCGATCAAATGGCTCGCAATTCTAGAAGAATGATTATCAAAGTCCCAGAATGGATCACTACTTCTAAAGAGTGCCAGGCGGAAAGTTATGACGACTAACTGTACTAACACACGAAGACAGTATGTCAAGTTATTCCTGCTAACGTGCCTGGATGAATAATGAGCCCCCACTGCCTAATGTATTCTCACACAACAGGAGATAAGACAGAATGATAAGTATAGATATAGTCCTTTCACTCGTCACACAATCTGATGATGCTACTTCTAATTCTATAATGACAGACGCAGCTGTTAAAATTACAAATATAACATAACGTTTAATCCTAAAGAACACTACGTGAGCCCCACTGGGAACTCACTGACACATAAGAGATACGCAGATCCCTGAAATTTCTACAAGATAATGTTCAGCTAGAGGATCTAATCATAGACTCCGAGCCAATAGCGGACAAATTAGGATTGCTGTGCAGTGGCAAACGGGCGGGTAGCCACTCATCTGATAATCCTTAGCCTCCTGGATGGTAAGCTGGCAGTGCTGACTGGATCGTGGTATGGACTCCACTCTCTGCTGCATCAAGTGAGTGGTTCGTAGCTCAATCACCGGTCGTGACTACGGCTACAGATGATCAGGGTGTAGGCTCTGTGAATGACAGTGAGAAGGAGTGAATAATCCTTCAAGACAGAATTGTAAATTCTTTTGGCCCTGTCATGGTCCTGTGTGGCATGCTTGTCTCATAATTTTCACTAGCATGTATTACCTCAATTTACATATTTTGCTTCCTTAAACAGCACACTGATCTAATGGAAACAGCACACAAATGATATCCTATTCTCTCTGCTGATATTTAGATCAAACATGTACAATCACAATGCTCTACGTCAAAGACCACATTCCAAATATATATGCTAAGCCATGATTAATCATGGAAACATGAACCACAATTCACATAATGAATTAACAGTACATATAGGATGACTTCAATGGAATGAAACTCAGACGCCACAACTCCGACGTCACATATACATTAACAAACCATTAAATCGATGAAACACCACACATCATTTTCCAAGTATGGAAACACACAACCTACACTCCACACAATGAATTAACATCACATATTGATGAATTCCATAGAATGAAATGAAATCACACACAACAACTATAACGTCACGATGTACACGAGTGAACCATTACATCCATGAACCACCACTAGTTCACTTAAAGCGTTATGAGTTGTACTAATAGCAGTATTCTTCCTTATATTTTATTAAGCCTAATTAATTATCTAGAAGATTTCTTAGCTAGGTTTAAGATTATTTTCTTTATACACAAGAACAATATTAGTGTTGGAGAATTCCCCCAAGGTTTGAACTTTGTTAAGTGGGCCATATTGGACCACATGGTAGTAATCTGACTATGGGCAAGATAAGAGATTAATAAAGAATAATTAATTGTAACTATTCACTCTCTGAACTAATTCCTTCAACTAATAAGTATTTTATCTAGAGAAATACGCTAGTTCCGAAGTTAAGCACATAATTAATTTATCTTAACTCTAATCGTCTACTGACTAACTCAGGTGTCCTTCCGCAGGCGGATACCTAATTTCGAGAATCACGTAATGTAATTTATCCATGGTTCTAATGCCACATGTGGCGAGCTTTGCGTTTTACCCTTGTCGGCAAGCCACATGGCACAAACATGGTCCTAATTCTAATATTAATTAACTAACACTAGTTTTAATTAATAGTATCTATTATCGATCGGCATGGCCTTTAGATTTTGCCGGCAGATTGACACACAGAAAAATATTTAACAAAATTATTATTAACTCACCCTGCAACTAGATTTTGACTGGCCTATCGGGAGTGGAGACTATCATTGGCTTTTCTATGTTTTAGAGTGTTGTTCGGCTTAACAAGAGCCAGCAATAAAATATGTTTAAACACAGACAGGTGTTCAATTTTAGCCAATTGACGTGATAGTAGCTCCTGCTCCCTCCAGCCGGCTGTCAGAAAATGGCAGACGTTAGGGTGCTACCGGAAGTTAAACTCTCATCCAGGAGAGTTCCCTTCCTGTGGCCAAATTATTATTCACAGCCAAACCTGAATATAAAATTCAGCCTGACTTGATTTCTTGGCTTGTAAACGAACTCTACTCTACATCTACTTCTAACTATAAGAAGAATTAGTATTTAACTCTCTCTATAGTTTTATGTATATAAATACACTAACCAAAGACGATTTTATCTAATATTTGAAAATATAGATAAAAATAAATAAATACTACAGGATACATAGAGGGGTTTACTGAGGGTTATCTCCATCTAGTAACAAAACGATCTGAGAGGTGGGCCAACCTATCACACTGGGCCATTGGCAGTCGGTTACTTCATTGTACTGCTTCTTCTCTCCTAGTTGTCTGAATCACGAACACTTCTTCATTGTTGTCTGTGACTTCAATAACTGCGACCAGCGTAAACGTTTTCAAACGCAGAACTTTCTCAACTTGACCATCTTAGACCCACGTCCCAGCTCAGACTGACTTCAGCGTCACCTCTCCCGGCTTTTTGCCTGGTCGCCGTCACGTGTCGCATTAGCTCCGCCCACTAATGTTAGCCGCGTTTGCTTGTGTTTCTGAACTGTGTGTCAACACACCTCCCCAATTTCCATGACTGACACACCTGCCGTGTTTCGCGCAATCCAGCTCATGGCACAGAACTTGATGACAACTGGCAAGATCGAAGGGAAGAGAACTCGGGGAAGACAGAGAAGTAAACACCTGGACGGTCTGGCCACGTGTCATGGTCGAGACAATAACAATGGGCTGTTCTACGAATCTGGTGATCGAGTGAACTTGCGAATCATGACCGCCCACGCTTATCGACATGGCACATGATGGATGGATGCATTATCTATAAGATATATCAGATATCAAACTTATGTTGTCTTCACTAGATATTAAGCTTATATTATCTACATAAGATATCACACATAGAATATCTAAATCAGATATCAAACAGAATATCTACAGCAGATATCAAACACAGAATATCGACATCAGATATTAAACATAGCAGCAGAAATCAAACGTAGAATATCTACATCAGATATCAAACAGAATATCTACATCAGATATCAAACAGAATATCGACATCAGATAACAAACAGAATATCTACATCATATATCAAACAGAATATCTACATCAGATATCAAACATAGCAGCAGAAATCAAACGTAAAATATCTACATCAGATATCAAACATAGAATAGCTACAGCAGATATCAAACATGGAATATCTATAGCAGGTATCAAAAATATAATATCTACATCAGATGTTAAACACAGAATATCTACATCAGATATGAAACAAAGAATATCTACAGCAGATATCAAACATATAATATCTACATCAGATATCAAACACAGATTATAATCAATATCAAAAGTCAAACTTCGTCGTCCCTGGAACTACGGAGTTCGTGCTTTGGGTGACGCTTTCCCAACCCGATCTGCACACCGAGATTTAGTCATTGAGTTGTATAATACCAGATGCATGGAGGTCAAACCTGTTGCCTTGAAACGCATACGATGGTTACCAGTGAGAACACACCCATCTACGTATCTACCTATTTAGTTTACTTCATCTTGTGCAGGCATACACGACAGAATAACAGCCAGCACCGCCGCACGCAAGCATGCAGACAGACAGGAAGATAGACAATCAGACAGACGGTTAGATGGCAGACGGACGGACGGACGGACGGATTGACAGACAGACAGACAGACAGACAGATGAATGGATGGATGGATGGATGGATGGATGGATGGATGGATGGATGGATCTGTGCAGATTACGGATTGTAACATGGACTATTACGCAACCACTAAGAGAGAAAACTGCGGCAATAGTACATTTCTTGGCATTCCCTTGGCTTCAGCAGATGTTGGATTATGGATATACTATTCATAAGAAAGACATCTTGCTTGTATGTCTGAACATTGAGAGTGCATTCATCAGGATATTGGATGTGCATGTCGCTGCCTCCATTTAGACTGATGTCGTCTGGGGATATATTGGTGTAGAAATGGGTTGTCGCGACGCAGTTACTCGTATTATTCAACATTTCCAGGGTCACGGATTTCAGGACACTACTTGGCTAAACTATTGGCCTGTCATTATTGGGACTTTTGTAGAGAAAATCACGATCTCGGGTAAGGTTTCGATTCTTATCTGTGGTATACCCTCAGCTGGTAGCCTGGTGAAGTGGCCGAGCCATTTCACTTGCTGTTTTCTAATGAAATCTTGGCTGCTATTACCCTCACTTTGGTTCTAATTTAGTCATTTCTAATTTCTCAGGAATCTCATTTCCGTTGTTGTAATTTTTCTTTTCTCTTTTTCTGTCATTGTCCACGTTTGGCATTGGTAGCATAGAGTGGGTAGAAGATTATGTTGTACAATGCTTTTTTTAGTATCTACTGATACGTGTTTGTTCTTTTGTATTGGGGCCATTTGTCCAATAGATTGATCCTCTTTATTGTATCTATTCTCGATCTCGTCTTCTGACTTGCCGTTTGATGATATTTTACAACCTTTACGCTCTTTACTTTGTCAGGGAGCATTCTTTTAGATGAATCTTAGCTGTAGTCGTTTTTTTCCCCATTGGTTATGGGAATTATCTCTGTTTTACTTACGCTAATTTTCATGTTGCGTTCCTCTCACACGTCGTTAACACTACGTAGACTTGTAGTTCTGCTTCTTACTTTGCAAAAGGGCTTGATCGTCAACAAATATGAGTTCTTTAATAGTGTAATTTGCCGTTGGTTCTTCTTATATGTTATGTTCTTCATGAATTGGTATTGCTGTCCTCGTTTGGTTGGTTTCTTTACAAATATTGCCTATGTAAGTTATGAACAAAAATGGGGGAGGGGGGGGGGCAGGATGCAACCCTATTGTACTTCGGATCTTATGGTAAGGAGTTCTGAAAGGTCCTCCGTTTGTTCTTACAGTGCATTCGTTTTTGTTATATAAGCCTCTACATAAGTTCGTTAGATGTGTACTGTCTCCATATTGTTTAAGTATTTCCAACAGTTTGTTTCTGTCTACTCTATCAAATGTCTTTTCTTGGTCGACAAAGGCAAAGTATTTCATTAAATTCGATTGATTTTTCTATCAGTTGATTAAGATCAAAGATGGCATCTGTGCATTCCTCCTCCCCCCCCCCCCTTCCCCCCTAAATCCAAGTTGTGTTTCGCTTAGCTAGAGTTCTATTGCAGTTCGTAGTCTTTTCTCAAGAATTGTGGAAAATATCTTTTCCATTATGACTCAAAACGGAAATGCCTCTGCATCGTGTGCAGTTTCTTTTGATGCGTTTGTTTTTCCACACTGTGAAGATTATGGCCCTTTCTCAGTCCCGTGTTGTCTATTGTTCTACCTAAACATGATTATATAGTCTATGTAGCCAAGCTGCTCCTACTTCTCGTAGTCCTTTTCATTTTATACTTCGTCTTGTTCCGGTGATTTATTCAATGGGCCTTCTTCTTCTTGCGTTCGCTTGAAACATGTCTGTAACTGCAATGTTGTATTTATTTAACCGCCTTTTTTAGTTCACTCAGCGGTCTATAGAGTTTATCTTTCACTGTCGTCTCTCTAGGCCAGAAGGTTTCCCTATATACGTTATAGTTTGAGCAGTCTTGCTCCCCTGTCTGCGACGCCAATCCAATTGTGCACATGGCTGATTCACCAATCTTGAATTTTGTATACACGTAGTTGCGTAATCTATTGTGGCCTGTTCTGGGGTGCAGAGTAATGACTTGTTCTGGTCTGTCCATAAGATGATAGTTGTCTTGAGCAGGTTTTGGTGGCTTTCTGACTGATTTGATTATTCTTTTCTTTTTGTGGTATGTAACGGGCACATGAGGCTGGTCTTCTTTTGATTCTTCCTTAACCAATCTATTAGCTCTGTCGTTTCCGGATATTCTACAGTGGGATGGTATGCACTGTATGGTGACCTTATGCTGACTGCTAAGTTCAGAAAGTAGTATCCTTAGTACTGGCAATTTCCCAGACAAGAGCGCTTCGAGTACTGATTTTGCATCTGTCAATAGCACTACAGGTTATGTACCATGGCTGGTATTAAATAATTTCTCTGTTGCTATCTTTATTGCCTCAATTTCAGCATCATAGTTATGGCAGTTTCCTGTTGGTACTCTGGCCGTGTCCCTAGTATTATTTGCGTATTCAATGTATACTCCCGCTCCTTCATTTCGAACAGCATTTTGTGCTGACCCATCTGTGTAGACTCGGATCCAGAGGTCCTGCGGGTATTCTTCATCAAGGAAGAAGAGAGTGGCTGTTCTACGCTGTACACTGTTCTGTTCTTCAATGATTCCTCTAACTTGTGTCTGGATTTGTAGCGAAATTATATGTTCATCTTTCCATTGAGTTCGCTCTGGAAGAGTTGTCAGGGGGATACCAACTGTGGGCAGATCGGTGGTTTCTCTGGTGAATAAAAATACTTCTTTTCGACCGCCCCATAGTTTAAGTTCTCAAACCTGTTCTTCATAGGGTGGCCTGGCAAGCTGAGCAACTTTTCTGCTTGTATTAGCGCTTCAAATGCCTGCGCTCTCTCAGTGCTTGTGTCCTTCCCCATCTTCTCTATTTCCACTATAGGGGGTGATCTCATCCCTCCTGTGACTCTAAGTGCTTGATTTTGCCCCTACTCAGCTCTTGTAGTGTGGTTTTTTATGCTGAACACCACGCAGTTGACCTGTATTCCAGGTGTGGTCGTATGCTCTGTTGAAAAAATGTGCTAAGTATTTTCCCACTGGCCCCCCACGTGGTTCCACTTAGCTTTCTCAGGATGGCTATTTTCCTTCTGGTTTTTGCTACTGCTTTGTTGATGTGTTTTCTCTATGTCAGCCTGCTATCAAATGTTACTCCAAGGCATGTTGGTACTTTATCTTCTCTTAAGGGTGTTCTATTTATCTGGATGTTCTCTGCCTTTTGTTTTGGAGAGAGGGTAAATAGAGTGGTGCTGCTCTTGTCAGTGTTTATGATAACACGCCATCTATTTCCCCATGTAACAAATGTATCTACCGCTATTTGTAGCGATCTGGTGGCCACTGATGCACGTTCTTTTGTGCTCCATAGAACCAGGTCATCATCGTACATTGCGGCTTTAATTCCACGCGGTAGATTAGCAACAAGATCATTGATGATGATTAGAAAAAGTGTGGGGGACAAGACTCCGCGCTGGGAAACACCGTGACGCAGTAGTACTTTCTTGCTCTTGAGTCCGTCTATCTGTACTCGGTCTCTTCTGTTGTACAAGTATGCTTTCATCCACTTGTACATTCTTCCATCGACTTTACAGTTTCTCAGTTTCTTCATCAGACCTCCTTTCCAGACTTTGTCAAAGGTTTTCTTCAGATCTATCCATGTAGCAAGCACCAACTTCTTCTCATGGAATGCATCCTCAGTTCATACACATCTAGAGCATACTGGTTATTTTTCGGCATCAGAGACTCGCCGCCGCCCCTTCTGTTAGTTAAAACAGTTCCGCCACGTGAAGGCCAGGGTTGGTTGCTGCAGAGGTGATGAATGCACGAGCCATTGGGGTATTTATGCAAGGTTGGGCGCTCACCCGAACTCTGCGCCCCGGCTACATAACAGCAACATTTGAAACCATTCAATGGGGCTACTCTGGTGGCTTCTCTAATTTCTATTTTCAATTTGTTTAGTTCTAATTATTCGATAGCATCCGTGTTTATTTCTTCGATTCCTGCAGTGTCGAATGGAATGTTCAGAAGTTGTTCGAAATACTGCCTCCATCCTTTAAGGATTTGTTTTTATTCACTTAATGGTTCTACTTTTTCACTGTTAATTATTTCACCTGGGTCAAAGGGTTCTCATTGAGCTAATCTTCTTGTAGAAGTTTCTAGTTACCTCCTTATATTTTATATAGCTTTATTTAGTGTTTCTCCAAATTTCTGTCAGTCTTTTTGCTTATCTCTCAATTTGTTCAATTTGCGTGTCTTCTTGCTATTCTATACTCGATGTAATCATGATCCTGTTTGCTTTTAACCCACCTATTATATTGTTGTCTTTATGTCTGTTACGTCTTCCGTAACCACGTCGCTCCACCATCGTGTTATTTTCTCTATCTCCGTTATGCCTTTTTTGTCGTGATTTCACATGTTATTTGTGCACTATTTAAAATACTTGATTTGAAAATTACCCCATTCCTCTTGCAACTTTTTTTTTTTCATTTCTATGGGTAGTTTTACAACGATCTCATGTAGTTCTTTCTCATAATTTTACCTCATTACCTCGTCTTTGAGAAATGTTTTTTTTATTTACTCGTTCGCATGGTATGTTTTTGCATGATTTTTTTTTTCTTCTCCTATTGATTCTTATTGTGATGTGATTTCGCATTGTTCTTCCTAATTAATTTTCGATACAGTTACGCTATCAGTCTGCTTTCCCTATGCTCCTCCTAATCTATTTTCCTCGAGATCAGGCTATGAATTGTTTTCACGTTATTCCTCCTAATTTACCGTCCACACAATCACGCTGTCAAATTGCTTACATGTCATTCTTCCTGATATATTGTACCCACAATTACTCTCTCGGACTACATTCATGTTGTTCTTTCTAATATATTTTCTACATAACTTACTTTCAAACTACTTTCGTAATGTTATTCCTAATTTACTTTCCATACAATCACCATATCCAACAGTATTTAGTATTGTTCATGCTAATATATTTTCCAGATAATCGTGCTATATTGTTGCAATTTATCTAAGTACATACCTAAGTGCAGATTGGGGAAAAATTATAAATACAGTTAGGACAAAACAATCTTCATTCGAAGGTCACATTGTACGGAGAGAGAGAGAGAGAGAGAGAGAGAGAGAGAGAGAGAGAGAGAGAGAGAGAGAGAGAGAGAGAGAGAGAGAGAGAGAGAGAGAGAGAGAGAGAGAGAGAGAGAGAGTTGTGACGATGTAGAAGATTGAGTGTTAGAGAAAGGTCGGCTGAAGGAGAACATGCAGGATAGTTTTGCAGAGTGGCACAGAATGCGGTTTAACTGATCAAGGTCACAGATGCCAGCTGGTTGTGGAGATACACGAGGACCTCAGGACCATTTTAAAATTGCTTCCAGGTGTGGATTCGAACCCATGACCATCTGACCGGCAGTCGTGTGACTACCCAACACGCTACAGCGGCTCCCTATGTATACATACACACGGGGTCATTGTAAGGTATGGGTATATGTATTTATGTTTGGTGTTTCAGATGTGTGTTTTTTTTTTCTTCAGATGTTACCATACCTAGATGTTTCATTTCACATTAAAGGCTATCAGTTCCAAAATCAAGCAAATGAGAATCTATATATATATAAAATGCAATGTATGTCTGTCCATGTGTTATTGATGCGTTCGCGAACGGTCCATCCGATTGAGATGAAATTGTCTACACGTGTTCTTATCATTCCCGTGCAGCCAACTGTCATAGTTTGTTAGTTTACAAACAGCTATAAAATTTAATTTTGTTATTACATTATAATTTATATATAGTAAGGGGACTTAACTTAAGAAATGTTATATCAAGGGACATAACTTTTAGTAGCATTGCTATATATTTTATATATAATTGTTGCATTGTTATTAAAGCTTTATAAAATGTTTGTTTACAGTTATCTACAGGCATATACGTTATAATATATAATGATAAAATCTTTAAGGCATTTTTAAAGTTTTCATAAAAATAATACACTTATTTTAAATACGTGAAAATTTTCTAACTCATCTTTTTATTTCTCTTCGACGTCTATACAGTCATCCCAGCATTTATTGGGTTTTCGTGATATCTTGGTAAGTTTACGTTCAGTAGTTTCAGAGAAATTAGACGTAGACAGTCAAATAAAATTTGGACATGTTATGAGAAGAAATGGACTGAAGAGCTTGGTGACAGCTGGCAAGATCGAAGGGAACAGACCAAGAGGAAGACCGAGAGCAAAATATCTGGATGGCTTGGCCACATGGCATGGACGAGACAGGAACACTGAGCTGATCCACGACACTGGTGATCGAGTGAAATGGCGAGTCATGACCGCCCACGCTTTCCGGCATGGCACATGATTGATTGATTGAGTTTAAGATTGCCCTATTTAGTTATTGGGATGAAGATTGTTCTCTTCCAATCTTTTCGCCATATTTCCGGGAACGGGAACGGGAGCTTATATGACTACTAATATGAATTAAATGAGACGCTCCCCACCAGGGACTGGGCGAAGCCGGGCCGGGTCGTCTTTTTTGGGAACGGGAACGGGAGCAGGGGCCGAATATTTCCGAGAACGGGAACGCGAGCGTATATGACTACTAATATGAATTAAATGAGACGCTCCCCACCAGGGACTGGGCGAAGCCGGGCCGGGTCGTCTTTTTTGGGAACGGGAGCAGGGGCCGAATATGAATTAAATGAGACGCTCCCCGCCAGAGGCTGGGTGAAGCAGGGGCGGATCGTATTTTTGGGGAACGGGAACGGGGGCAGGGGCCGAATATGAATTAAATGAGACGCTCCCCGCCAGGGGCTATTCTAAGCCGGGGCGGGTCGTCTTTTTTGGGAACGGGAACGGGAGCAGGAGCTGAATGTGAATTAAATGAGATGCTCCCCGCCAGGAGCTGGGCGAAGCCGGGCCGGGTCAGCTAGTATTGAATAAATTCTTAAAGAATAACATATTGCATGTCCTTTGCAGAACGTTGCTGTCAACCTCAGAGTGATTTTCTTGGGAATATTACTATTAGCAGTTAACCAGAGATGTGGAAGACCAGATGGATACTTATACACGCACAACTGTTCACTAAATAACTTTAAATTATCAGTTTTACTTTACTTTTTTTTTTTAACTATTACTCAACGTGTGCTATCCCATTGTCTCCGTGACGAAGTGGTTAAGCCGCCGGCCACGCGATCCGAGGGTTGTGGGTTCTTTTTCGAACTCCGTCACTCGGTCCATGAGTGCAATTTGCTGGGAATTTCCTCGGGTTTGTTGCTGGAAATATATATGAGTGCGTGCATTGTGCCACTCTTTCGGCCGGCCGCCCTGTGGAGACCTAGTCTCGCAGTATAAAACCCGGTGCAATGAAGTGGAGATCCTCACCTTTAAACTGCCTTGATACGCTATCACAAATACAAGTATAAGTTCAGCGTAACATCCAGATCGTGACACCACACAGTCCCACCAACACACACAAGCATAACAACACACACACACACACATACACACCCACATACACATACATATGCACCATACATACATACACACCCACACACATACACATACATATGCACCACACACACACACATACACACTCACACACATACATATGCACCACACACACACCCACACAAAAATACACACACATACATACACCCACACAAAAATACACACACATACACTCACACACACACCCACACAAACACACACAGAGGTTATACCTGTCAATTCCCTGTTTCCTCATCTACATCTCACCCTGACGCTGAACAAAGTTTAGCCCCAGTTCAATAGCCATTAAAAACCAAGTCTTTGTTCACCAGGTCTAATTTACAAATTGTTGACACTGTCAATAATGAGAATGCCCTCTCCTTCAACAAAAACATGACGAAATGCTGACAATGAAAGACTTCCCCTGGTAGCTTCACAATTGGACATGCATGATGTAATTCTGAAGAGAGCAGATGTGCACGTTAGATGCGGGTTGGTGTTCCGACCAAGTAGCTATCTACAACGCTTATGTCATTGTTTTCTTCTGTCAATAATTGATCAGTTTGTGTACACGGCTCTCCAGACCGCTGTCTCGTCCATTCTGGAGCAATCGATCTCGCAATTCTCTAGTGGGAATCTTTGGTTGGCCAGATGCTCTCCCCAGGATAAAGTCAAGCCACAAGAGCATAACTGTAAAGGAATATGATTAGTGGGAATTAAAAGAGACAAAACAGACAGGTAAGAAAATGACATTACCTTGTTCACTTTGGTTAATAAGGTCACCAGTATCATTAAAATATTAATCATCATGAAACAAGTGTAAGCCAGTGCTGACAATGAGATCACTTCTGCTATTGGTTGCCTTGCGCGTTAAGAATGCATGCAGTGGTGGGTGAAGCGGCAGCCTGTTTACAATTATGAGGTTAACAGTCATTTGTAAACACTAATGTTATTTTGAACATGAAAGCTGTGTTTTTTTCTGTTTTATTTTTTTGTGTTTTATTTCTCTCAGATCTGTAAACAGTTAAAGAAATAGTTAGTTTAGTTAGTTAGTTAGTCAGTCAGTCAGTCAGTCAGTCAGTCAGTCAGTCAGTCAGTCAGTCAGTCAGTCAGTAGGTCAGTCAGTCAGCCAGCCAGTCAGTCAGTCAGTCAGTCAGTCAGTCAGTTAGTTAGTTAGTTAGTCGAGGTTCCAATTTCACGGCAACGGGTCGTCCACATTATGCTCCGTTCCTGTGCCAGTGAATATCACACAAAATGTTCCTCACTGCCCAATGTAAAAAGTGGAACAGACAGGAGTCTCGGCAAGCTGACAGCCCTACAGGTACACTGTGCATAATACCGCCGCCAGAATGGCAACTCAAAATCCTCCACAAAAAATACAGTTCATCGTTGATGGAATCGACAGTCAACAAAAAGACATCATTGACCCAGGTTTTCTACCACAATGCTAGGTCTCTTTCGACAAGGCGACCCGCCGAAAGTGCCGCACAAGGCACGAACTCCGTAGCTCCAGCGCCGATTCCCAAGAGTCTCCTGAAAAATGCACCCGTGAAACGAAAAGGCAAACCTGTCAAGTCAGCGACCGCCGGCCATTGTTCTGAACATGCAGTTTACTGTGCAAACAGCGGACAGATGTAAAAGCATTCCACACGAATCTCACAGCTCACAGTGTCGCGCCACGCACTCACTCAATAGCAGGGCGACAGACCCATGTTCTACCAGTCCAACATGAGGAAAATGCAAATGCAAACCGTAGCTACAAGCATAAACACGCCAGGGGACTTAACAGTTCAATTCCTAACCGCCATGTTGGGGAAACAGTTAAAGAAATAACCCGAAACAAAAGTATTAAGCTTTAGCGAACAAAAGGGCTTTGTAAGAACTCATGAATGCTTCAGAAAAAACATTGAGAAAATATATTAGGTTTGTCAGCAATGTCATTAATGATACGAAACTACACATATTACATCATAATGTGCCATTTCAACAATGAAGACCAACTGTAATGAAACTTCAACACCTTTTGCTCCGAGTCTTCATGTTGAACTCATGTCAGCGACTTCCTATCCATGTTTTACCCACATGTCTTCATCGTGTACGCTTGCTCTCCGCTTCTCCATCCAGCACATCCTTCAACGAGGAATAATCTCTGTCTGTGTCCCATACATTTTATGTCTTTTCCTTGTAGTTTTTATGAGTAATCTAGTAGCACAAAATCCTGTTTGCAAGTCGAAGTATATCATGTCCAAAACCGCCCGGGAAGGTTCACCCGGTCAACAAATGCCTGAAGAAGTAGGATGTGTCGGCCGAAAGGTGCAAATATCGCAGCTCTGCTGTAAACGGGCACAACGCAATTACGTCTAAAACAACATTCCGGGTGAACGCAGAAGAAGAATAAGATGTCTAAAGTCTAACATTGAGGTAAGCCAACAATCTCTCATCTAAGACCTGGAACTGTTACTGTCTCGTGCCGACTCCATATCCATTCTTCGAAATGAGTGCAGAGCATTTGAGACTGGGGCTCTGCAGTCGGAACAACATATTGTAGCGGTCACCGAGATCAAGGAACGATCGACCAAAGTCCAACCTCCGGCAAAGTTGCTTATGGTGGTGAAAGTCGTCTTGCGAGGCCAGAGCCCCGCAGCACATTCGGTGTGAGAGTTACCGTGTCGAATCCCACAAGCAAGAAGCCGAGAAGAAGAGCTGGTTTCCTAGCTGGTGAACGGGGTTGCGTCCTTGAGCCATGACCGGGGCAAGAAGGTGGCAACATGGCTGCAACGACGTGTACAGGTGCATTGCTAAAAATCGATGGGGAGGCCAAGACAGAAAACAACGGCCAGGGAAGGAGCTGGATTCTCACGACCAAAGATTCAAGTATATAGTTTAGTTTAGTTTAGTTAAGTTTAGTTTAGTCGACGGATCAACATCACGACACATGGGTGTAACCCATAAGTGCTCCGTACTACTCCTAACTCAAGCCTGAGTCCGGAGAATCTCAGCTCAGTGCGTGCGTGAACTCCGTAGCATGGGCGAAGATCCTGAAATACTTTGGGTAGATTTTATACTGGAAATTATGCCCGGGCAGCGCCGTTAGGCTACTCTTTTTCGATTTCCAAATGCCAAGGGATTTTTCACGTGCGTAACAATACACACGGGCTTCCGATCTCTCTACCCAGAGACCAGGGGAAATTTTGTTACTAGAAGTCCACGTGGAAACATCCCGGCTCTTGTAATCCCAGGTTCTTACTTGTGTGATGTGACGAAGTGCAGGATGCACGAGGGGGGAGGGGGGGGGTGTCGAGGATCGAGAACAGACACAGTGCGCATGTGTGAGACAAGTGGAAAACGAATCGAACACCCGAAGCAAAGTACCAGTACTCGGCAGGAAAAAGACACTTGGAGTCATGACCCCCACTCTAGATAACGGTGAATGAATGAAAAATTCGGGGATGGCGACCACTTCTGACGATCAGTAGCCTTCTGTTGTGTTTGCTCCACGGCGGAGTTTTTAATCACCTACAGCTGTCAATATCTCTGTATTTGTATCTCTAAGCAACACATTTGTACTTATATAGAATAACAGACCACACATACCCTTTAAGCTTCGTCCAGGGCATCCATACAGAAGAACAGATTAACCATATATAATCTTTAAGTAATCGGATGTGTGTGCTTGTGATGTTTTCGTGTCGTGGCTCATTCTTGAACATACATTGACACCTTGCCGTCTTGACAGACGATAGTTTGTGCTTCAAAACGGCATAATAACTTGTACCCATGGCGGTAGCGAATGTGACTGATAAGGACAATTCGCGCTGTAAATGTTAGTTCACAGTGGGTGCATGTGAACACGTGGTTATTTCCACCATTATGCACCATCTTACGTCTCACACGCTCGGTGTGTGACTTATCTGCAATAATTTTCTCCTTTGTCTTTATTCAATTTCTGATGTTTGCCCTCCATGCAACACGTTCAGCGGCGACATGCTCCCAATGTGCATTATCAATGCCTGTATAAATCATGTCCCGTTTACACACATCTTTGTATCGTAGTAGAGGCCGACCCTGAGATCTCTTACCCATCTGTAATTCACCAAAAAAGATGTCCTTTGGTATTCTACCATCATCCATCCTCCTAAGATGTCCTATCCTTCTAAGTCTACGAAGACTGAGCATGGAATAAACCGTCACACAACCTGATCTTTCCAATACTTCAGTATTTGTGATTTTGTCTTGCCACTTAATACCAAGATTTATTTGCAGACACCGCATATGAAAGCTGTTTAAACGTTTCTCTTGGTGTGAGTAAATTGTCCAGGTTTCACTGCCATAAAGAAGAGGACTAAGGACACAGGCTTTATAGACAAGGACTTTTGTTTTTGGCAGTAAGCTTCCTGTTCTCCCAGACTCTTTTTCTTAACCTGTTCATTGTTGTTGCTGCCTTACCAATCCGGATGTTGATTTCCTGATCTAGTGATAATTTGCTATTTACCACTGATCCTAGATATGTAAAATGGTCTACCATCTCTAGTTCGGCGTCGTCAATAAAGATTGATGGTACCCCATGTGCACCTTGTGACTTAATCTGTGTCTTCTTTTTGCTAATTTTTAAACCAAATTCAGAACAAGCATTGGAGAATGCAGATAGTAGACATTGTAATTCTTCCTCAGAGTGGGTCGTAACTGCAGCATCATCTGCAAATAGCACCCTCTGATAAGTACCCTCTTAATTTTAGTCTTGGCCTTCAATCTCTGAGCATTGTAGAGGCCACCATCTGAGCGTGAGTGAATGTATATACCGGCATCTTGATCACGAAAGGTAAATTTCAGTAGAAGTGAAAAGTATATTCCAAAGAGGGTGGGAGGTAGTACACAACCTTGCTTAACTCCACTCTTGATTTCAAACTCTTCTGAAGTTGCACCATCAGACTTGATTGTACCCTTCATGCCTGTGTGGAACGATTCCACAATGGACAGAAAGTTGGTGGGCAGCCAATCTTCTTTAGTGCCTTGAACAGATCCTCACGACTGACCAAATCAAATGTCTTTGTGATTTCGATGAAGGCAATAAACAGTGGTTGATTCTGTTCACAGCAATTTTCTTGCATTTGTCGCAATGAGAATATCATAACAATGGTAGACCGGTTCTGTCGAAAGCCACACTGTGATTCGGGGTAGACTTGATCTCCTAGGACTTGAAGTCTGCGCAGAACAATTCTGGAAAATACTTTTCCAACAATACACAGAAGTGAGATACCCCTATAGTTGTTGCAGTCGCTCCGATCGTCCTTGTTCTTGTACAGTGTTATGATGTTTGAATCTTTGAAATCCTGTGGGACTTGTCCTTCTCGGCAGCATAGCTCTATTAGCTGGTGGATCTGTAGAGTGAGTGTGTCTTGCCCACTCCTGATAACCTCTATTGGAATCCCATCCTTACCTGGAGCCTTGCCAGATGCAAGTTCATTTATAGCACACTTAACTTCTGTTATGGTGGGAATTGTGTCCAGGGGGTCAATAGTTGGCAGAGCCTCTATGGCGTTGAGGGCATCATCCGCTAGTTTGGTAATTGACAGGGACTTATAACCCGTAACAGTTGCCTCTCGCTTTGATTCCGAAACCTGTTCAATCTTCTTGCTTCTTCTTTCTTATTCTTCATCAAACTTCCGTCTTCTTACTCCTTCGTCCTTCTTCGTTTTCCTTTTTCCTCTTTCTACTTCATTTTCTTTCTTTCTTCCGTCTTCTTTCTTCTTCTGCTTCCTTCTTCCTCATTTACCCTCTTTCTTCTTTTTTCTTCTTTCCCTTCTTCTCTTTTCCTCTTCGTCCTTCTTCATCTCATTTGTTTTCATACATCATCCTTCCTCCTTCTTCTTTCTTCCTCGTTGTTCCTTCTTTCTCCTTTGTTCTTCTTCTTCTGTTTCCCATTTCCACCTCTTTCTTCCTTCTTCCTTCTTTTCACAGTTCTTTTTCTTCTCATTCTTTATTCGTCTCTCTCTCTCTTTCATTCTTCTTCTTCTTCTTCTTCTTCTTCTTCTTCTTCTTCTTCTTCTTCTTCTTCTTCTTCTTCTTCTTCTTCTTCTTCTTCTTCTTCTTCTTCTTCTTCTTCTTCTTCTTCTTCTTCTTCTTCTTCTTCTTCTTCTTCTTCTACCTTGTTCCCACGCAGGCCAAAACATTAATATCTAAAACAAAAGCATGTTCATGTCATCCCCGTACAGTGTTTGGTGCAATGAAGTTGATACAGCCACAAACCAACAATCAAATACAGAATTGCCACCAGCAACCATCCAGTGATGGTCACTAAACCGCCTCCATCAGAATGAGACTTCAATGTTAGCTTCAAGTTAGTTGTTTTCTTTAAAAATTGTCTATCTGATGCACCATAAACGTGTTTGCTGTTTTTTTTTTCTGCCAGGATATGTGAATCATTAGCTTTCTCATTTAGCGTGAAAACAAAATTCATTCAGTCTTTGTAAATAACTCAGCTTCAGAAGAACTCTGAGTACAACGTACTGCAAACTCCGGACAACAGTTGAAGTTTGTTACGGTAGAATAGCAATGAAGAGCCGGCGATGGTCCATTTGTCATAGAAATATTTACACAGAGCTCCAATTGCGTCTTCCAGCTTCACTGATTATCAATCAACTTAACACTAGCCGAGAGAGTGGCTCTATGAACATTTCAGGGATTACAAAATCGTTTTTATGTAGGAAATTAGATCATTTGTGCTCAAAGGGCACGACATTGCAGATGAAATGTGAGATACTTTAGAATCGTGGAGCACTGAAGGTCGCTAAAGCGCCATTATAACATCAGGAAATACGAACCTTAGCCAGACATGTGAACACTGCATGCCACTTGTTATCCTTCAGAACCGACTGTTCAGGGATTTCCAAGTGGTTTCAGCAATGAAACATTGAAACAACCGTTGTCGCACGCGTGCACTCGCCAACGGCTTTGACATTGCACCAAATCACATAATGAGCACGGCAATGGATGTTCTTAGTCTATCAGCGCGGTATTATAAACACGAGTCGGCCCGGGTAAAAACTCGCAAGGGTGCCTCAAAAGGTTTGTCGTTGCATGACTGACAAACTGATCCAGCAAGTCGATTCAGTGCAGTGTGTCTGGAACTATGCGTGTGGCTGAACTTATCAGCAAATTTTTAATGTATATACACCCAGTCAAACACACACGCAATACAGTGACATACATACCACGCACGCGTACACGCGCGCGCACACACACACACACACACACACACACACACATACAGAGTAGCGATATGTATAGCTACACGCACAAACAGAACAATCACATTTAAATCACAAACATATTTACACTTACACGGATACACATGCGATACAGTGATGGATATAACACACATAAGCACTCACTGAAAGCGCTCACACAGCACAGTCACGTATATAGCTACACACAGACAGAACAATAACATATATACCACAAACACACACACACACACACACACACACACACAGATATATAACACAGTGATGTATATACAACACACACACACACACACACACACACACACTCACACACTCACACAGGTACACACACACAGACACATGCACTGTGTTCATTCTGTTTGCACCAAAAAAAAAGTAGGAAACATAATTATATCGAATAAAGAAAACAAACTCAGTGTGCTGGGTTTTGAGTTCATGCGTGTGTCTGTGTTTGTGTAAGAGCCATGGCAGTGTAGTGGCTAGACGCTCGCCTACCGACCAGGTGGTCACAAGGTTCGAGTTCTTAGGAGGCGGACTTTTAAAATACAATTGGGCTCCGAGGACGACACAACCTACAACAGGAACGAGAAACTGGCTTGGGAAGCAAACGCGGATGTTGTGATACTGACTACGTCACCCACCCAGTGCTGACTGGTCTGTACAAATATGGGTGTGGTACCATGTTCCCAGTGCTGACTGGACTGTACAAATATGGGTGTGGTACCATGTGTCCAATGCTCTTTAATGCGCTTAAAGGTGTCTTCTAATTTACCTTTAGTCAAACAGTCACTCACCAACAAATACTGCCATATACACAACCAACACACAACCACACACAGTCACCCACCAACATATACCGCCATATACACAACCAACACACAACCACACACAGTCACTCACCAATACATACTGCCATATACACAACCAACACACAGACACACACAGTCACCCACCAACATATACCGCTATATACACAACCAACACACAACCACACACAGTCACTCACCAACATATACTGCCATATACACAACCAACACACAACCACACACAGTCACTCACCAATACATACTGCCATATACACAACCAACACACAACCAAACACAGTCAGCCACCAACATATACCGCCATATACACAACCAACACACAACCACACACAGTCACTCACCAACATATACTGCCATATACACAACCAACACACAACCACACACAGTCACTCACCAACATATACTGCCATATACACAACCAACACACAGACACACACAGTCACTCACCAACATATACTGCCATATACACAACCAACACACAACCAAACACAGTCACCCACCAACATATACCGCCATATACACAACCAACACACAACCACACACAGTCACTCACCAATACATACTACCATATACACAACCAACACACAACCACACACAGTCACTCACCAACATATACTGCCATATACACAACCAACACACAACCAAACACAGTCACCCACCAACATATACCGCCATGTACACAACCAACACACAACCACACATAGTCACTCACCAATACATACTGCCATATACACAACCAACACACAACCACACACAGTCACTCACCAACATATACTGCCATATACACAACCAACACACAACCACACACAGTCACTCACCAACATATACTGCTATATACACAACCAACACATAGACACACACAGTCACCTAACAACATATACCGCCATATACACAACCAACACACAACCACACACAGTCACTCACCAACATATACTGCCATATACACAACCAACACACAACCACACACAGTCACTCACCAATACATACTGCCATATACACAACCAACACACAACCACACACAGTCACTAACCAACATATACTGTCATATACACAACCAACACACAACCACACACAGTCACTCACCAACATATACTGCCATATACACAACCAACACACAACCACACACAGTCACTCACCAACATATACTGCCATATACACAACCAACACACAACCACACACAGTCACTCACCAACATATACTGCCATATACACAACCAACACACAGACACACACAGTCACTCACCAACATATACTGCCATATACACAACCAACACACAGACACACACAGTCACTCACCAACATATACTGCCATATACACAACCAACACACAGACACACACAGTCACTCACCAACATATACTGCCATATACACAACCAACACACAACCACACACAGTCACTCACCAACATATACTGCCATATACACAACCAACACACAGACACACACAGTCACTCACCAACATATACTGCCATATACACAACCAACACACAACCACACACAGTCACTCACCAACATATACTGCCATATACACAACCAACACACAGACACACACAGTCACTTACCAACATATACTGCCATATACACAACCAACACACAACCACACACAGTCACTCATCAACATTTACTGCCATATACACAACCAACACACAGACACACACAGTCACTCACCAATATATACTGCCATATACACAACCAACACACAACCACACACAGTCACTCACCAACATATACTGCCATATACACAACCAACACACAGACACACACAGTCACTCACCAACATATACTGCCATATACACAACCAACACACAACCACACACAGTCACTCACCAACATATACTGCCATATACACAATCAACACACAACCACACACAGTCACTCACCAACATATACTGCCATATACACAACCAACACACAACCACACACAGTCACTCACCAACATATACTGCCATATACACAACCAACACACAACCACACACAGTCACTCACCAACATATACTGCCATATACACAACCAACACACAGACACACACAGTCACTCACCAACATATACTGCTATATACACAACCAACACACAGACACACACAGTCACTCACCAACATATACTGCCATATACACAACCAACACACAGACACACACAGTCACTCACCAACATATACTGCCATATACACAACCAACACACAACCACACACAGTCACTCACCAACATATACTGGCATATACACAACCAACACACAACCACACACAGTCACTCACCAACATATACTGCCATATACACAACCAACACACAGACACACACAGTCACTCACCAACATATACTGCCATATACACAACCAACACACAGACACACACAGTCATGCACCAACACATACAGCCATCCATATGCACAGCCACTAACCCACGCAGTCAACACAGCCGCACTTACATCAACAGACAGCCAGGCGGAGTCACATACACACACATCCACACACACACACACACACACACACACACACACCAAACCACACGCCCAGCCACGCCATTACAAACCACACACGGTCTACCATCCTCAATGTAAAAAGTGGAACAGACAGGAGTCTCGGCAAGCTGACAGCCCCCACACAGGTACACTGTGCATAATACCGCCGCCAGAATGGCAACTCAAAATCCTCCACAAAAAATACAGTTCATCGTTGATGGAATCGACAGTCAACAAAAAGACATCATTGACCCAGGTTTTCTACCGCAATGCTAGGTCTCTTTCGACAAGGCGACCCGCCTAAAGTGCCGCACAAGGCACGAACTCCGTAGCTCCAGCGCCGATTCCCAAGAGTCTCCTGAAAAATGCACCCGTGAAACGAAAAGGCAAACCTGTCAAGTCAGCGACCGCCGGCCATTGTTCTGAACATGCAGTTTACTGTGCAAACAGCGGACAGATGTAAAAGCATTCCACACGAATCTCACAGCTCACAGTGTCGCGCCACGCACTCACTCAATAGCAGGGCGACGGACCCATGTTCTACCAGTCCAACATGAGGAAAATGCAAATGCAAACCGTAGCTACAAGCATAAACACGCCAGGGGACTTAACAGTTCAATTCCTAACCGCCATGTTGGGGAAACAGTTAAAGAAATAACCCGAAACAAAAGTATTAAGCTTTAGCGAACAAAAGGGCTTTGTAAGAACTCATGAATGATTCAGAAAAAACATTGAGAAAATATATTAGGTTTGTCAGCAATGTCATTAATGATACGAAACTACACATATTACATCATAATGTGCCATTTCAACAATGAAGACCAACTGTAATGAAACTTCAACACCTTTTGCTCCGAGTCTTCATGTTGAACTCATGTCAGCGACTTCCTATCCATGTTTTACCCACATGTCTTCATCGTGTACGCTTGCTCTCCGCTTCTCCATCCAGCACATCCTTCAACGAGGAATAATCTCTGTCTGTGTCCCATACATTTTATGTCTTTTCCTTGTAGTTTTTATGAGTAATCTAGTAGCACAAAATCCTGTTTGCAAGTCGAAGTATATCATGTCCAAAACCGCCCGGGAAGGTTCACCCGGTCAACAAATGCCTGAAGAAGTAGGATGTGTCGGCCGAAAGGTGCAAATATCGCAGCTCTGCTGTAAACGGGCACAACGCAATTACGTCTAAAACAACATTCCGGGTGAACGCAGAAGAAGAATAAGATGTCTAAAGTCTAACATTGAGGTAAGCCAACAATCTCTCATCTAAGACCTGGAACTGTTACTGTCTCGTGCCGACTCCATATCCATTCTTCGAAATGAGTGCAGAGCATTTGAGACTGGGGCTCTGCAGTCGGAACAACATATTGTAGCGGTCACCGAGATCAAGGAACGATCGACCAAAGTCCAACCTCCGGCAAAGTTGCTTATGGTGGTGAAAGTCGTCTTGCGAGGCCAGAGCCCCGCAGCACATTCGGTGTGAGAGTTACCGTGTCGAATCCCACAAGCAAGAAGCCGAGAAGAAGAGCTGGTTTCCTAGCTGGTGAACGGGGTTGCGTCCTTGAGCCATGACCGGGGCAAGAAGGTGGCAACATGGCTGCAACGACGTGTACAGGTGCATTGCTAAAAATCGATGGGGAGGCCAAGACAGAAAACAACGGCCAGGGAAGGAGCTGGATTCTCACGACCAAAGATTCAAGTATATAGTTTAGTTTAGTTTAGTTAAGTTTAGTTTAGTCGACGGATCAACATCACGACACATGGGTGTAACCCATAAGTGCTCCGTACTACTCCTAACTCAAGCCTGAGTCCGGAGAATCTCAGCTCAGTGCGTGCGTGAACTCCGTAGCATGGGCGAAGATCCTGAAATACTTTGGGTAGATTTTATACTGGAAATTATGCCCGGGCAGCGCCGTTAGGCTACTCTTTTTCGATTTCCAAATGCCAAGGGATTTTTCACGTGCGTAACAATACACACGGGCTTCCGATCTCTCTACCCAGAGACCAGGGGAAATTTTGTTACTAGAAGTCCACGTGGAAACATCCCGGCTCTTGTAATCCCAGGTTCTTACTTGTGTGATGTGACGAAGTGCAGGATGCACGAGGGGGGAGGGGGGGGGGGTGTCGAGGATCGAGAACAGACACAGTGCGCATGTGTGAGACAAGTGGAAAACGAATCGAACACCCGAAGCAAAGTACCAGTACTCGGCAGGAAAAAGACACTTGGAGTCATGACCCCCACTCTAGATAACGGTGAATGAATGAAAAATTCGGGGATGGCGACCACTTCTGACGATCAGTAGCCTTCTGTTGTGTTTGCTCCACGGCGGAGTTTTTAATCACCTACAGCTGTCAATATCTCTGTATTTGTATCTCTAAGCAACACATTTGTACTTATATAGAATAACAGACCACACATACCCTTTAAGCTTCGTCCAGGGCATCCATACAGAAGAACAGATTAACCATATATAATCTTTAAGTAATCGGATGTGTGTGCTTGTGATGTTTTCGTGTCGTGGCTCATTCTTGAACATACATTGACACCTTGCCGTCTTGACAGACGATAGTTTGTGCTTCAAAACGGCATAATAACTTGTACCCATGGCGGTAGCGAATGTGACTGATAAGGACAATTCGCGCTGTAAATGTTAGTTCACAGTGGGTGCATGTGAACACGTGGTTATTTCCACCATTATGCACCATCTTACGTCTCACACGCTCGGTGTGTGACTTATCTGCAATAATTTTCTCCTTTGTCTTTATTCAATTTCTGATGTTTGCCCTCCATGCAACACGTTCAGCGGCGACATGCTCCCAATGTGCATTATCAATGCCTGTATAAATCATGTCCCGTTTACACACATCTTTGTATCGTAGTAGAGGCCGACCCTGAGATCTCTTACCCATCTGTAATTCACCAAAAAAGATGTCCTTTGGTATTCTACCATCATCCATCCTCCTAAGATGTCCTATCCTTCTAAGTCTACGAAGACTGAGCATGGAATAAACCGTCACACAACCTGATCTTTCCAATACTTCAGTATTTGTGATTTTGTCTTGCCACTTAATACCAAGATTTATTTGCAGACACCGCATATGAAAGCTGTTTAAACGTTTCTCTTGGTGTGAGTAAATTGTCCAGGTTTCACTGCCATAAAGAAGAGGACTAAGGACACAGGCTTTATAGACAAGGACTTTTGTTTTTGGCAGTAAGCTTCCTGTTCTCCCAGACTCTTTTTCTTAACCTGTTCATTGTTGTTGCTGCCTTACCAATCCGGATGTTGATTTCCTGATCTAGTGATAATTTGCTATTTACCACTGATCCTAGATATGTAAAATGGTCTACCATCTCTAGTTCGGCGTCATCAATAAAGATTGATGGTACCCCATGTGCACCTTGTGACTTAATCTGTGTCTTCTTTTTGCTAATTTTTAAACCAAATTCAGAACAAGCATTGGAGAATGCAGATAGTAGACATTGTAATTCTTCCTCAGAGTGGGTCGTAACTGCAGCATCATCTGCAAATAGCACCCTCTGATAAGTACCCTCTTAATTTTAGTCTTGGCCTTCAATCTCTGAGCATTGTAGAGGCCACCATCTGAGCGTGAGTGAATGTATATACCGGCATCTTGATCACGAAAGGTAAATTTCAGTAGAAGTGAAAAGTATATTCCAAAGAGGGTGGGAGGTAGTACACAACCTTGCTTAACTCCACTCTTGATTTCAAACTCTTCTGAAGTTGCACCATCAGACTTGATTGTACCCTTCATGCCTGTGTGGAACGATTCCACAATGGACAGAAAGTTGGTGGGCAGCCAATCTTCTTTAGTGCCTTGAACAGATCCTCACGACTGACCAAATCAAATGTCTTTGTGAGGTCGATGAAGGCAATAAACAGTGGTTGATTCTGTTCACAGCAATTTTCTTGCATTTGTCGCAATGAGAATATCATAACAATGGTAGACCGGTTCTGTCGAAAGCCACACTGTGATTCGGGGTAGACTTGATCTCCTAGGACTTGAAGTCTGCGCAGAACAATTCTGGAAAATACTTTTCCAACAATACACAGAAGTGAGATACCCCTATAGTTGTTGCAGTCGCTCCGATCGTCCTTGTTCTTGTACAGTGTTATGATGTTTGAATCTTTGAAATCCTGTGGGACTTGTCCTTCTCGGCAGCATAGCTCTATTAGCTGGTGGATCTGTAGAGTGAGTGTGTCTTGCCCACTCCTGATAACCTCTATTGGAATCCCATCCTTACCTGGAGCCTTGCCAGATGCAAGTTCATTTATAGCACACTTAACTTCTGTTATGGTGGGAATTGTGTCCAGGGGGTCAATAGTTGGCAGAGCCTCTATGGCGTTGAGGGCATCATCCGCTAGTTTGGTAATTGACAGGGACTTATAACCCGTAACAGTTGCCTCTCGCTTTGATTCCGAAACCTGTTCAATCTTCTTGCTTCTTCTTTCTTATTCTTCATCAAACTTCCGTCTTCTTACTCCTTCGTCCTTCTTCGTTTTCCTTTTTCCTCTTTCTACTTCATTTTCTTTCTTTCTTCCGTCTTCTTTCTTCTTCTGCTTCCTTCTTCCTCATTTACCCTCTTTCTTCTTTTTTCTTCTTTCCCTTCTTCTCTTTTCCTCTTCGTCCTTCTTCATCTCATTTGTTTTCATACATCATCCTTCCTCCTTCTTCTTTCTTCCTCGTTGTTCCTTCTTTCTCCTTTGTTCTTCTTCTTCTGTTTCCCATTTCCACCTCTTTCTTCCTTCTTCCTTCTTTTCACAGTTCTTTTTCTTCTCATTCTTTATTCGTCTCTCTCTCTCTTTCATTCTTCTTCTTCTTCTTCTTCTTCTTCTTCTTCTTCTTCTTCTTCTTCTTCTTCTTCTTCTTCTTCTTCTTCTTCTTCTTCTTCTTCTACCTTGTTCCCACGCAGGCCAAAACATTAATATCTAAAACAAAAGCATGTTCATGTCATCCCCGTACAGTGTTTGGTGCAATGAAGTTGATACAGCCACAAACCAACAATCAAATACAGAATTGCCACCAGCAACCATCCAGTGATGGTCACTAAACCGCCTCCATCAGAATGAGACTTCAATGTTAGCTTCAAGTTAGTTGTTTTCTTTAAAAATTGTCTATCTGATGCACCATAAACGTGTTTGCTGTTTTTTTTTTTCTGCCAGGATATGTGAATCATTAGCTTTCTCATTTAGCGTGAAAACAAAATTCATTCAGTCTTTGTAAATAACTCAGCTTCAGAAGAACTCTGAGTACAACGTACTGCAAACTCCGGACAACAGTTGAAGTTTGTTACGGTAGAATAGCAATGAAGAGCCGGCGATGGTCCATTTGTCATAGAAATATTTACACAGAGCTCCAATTGCGTCTTCCAGCTTCACTGATTATCAATCAACTTAACACTAGCCGAGAGAGTGGCTCTATGAACATTTCAGGGATTACAAAATCGTTTTTATGTAGGAAATTAGATCATTTGTGCTCAAAGGGCACGACATTGCAGATGAAATGTGAGATACTTTAGAATCGTGGAGCACTGAAGGTCGCTAAAGCGCCATTATAACATCAGGAAATACGAACCTTAGCCAGACATGTGAACACTGCATGCCACTTGTTATCCTTCAGAACCGACTGTTCAGGGATTTCCAAGTGGTTTCAGCAATGAAACATTGAAACAACCGTTGTCGCACGCGTGCACTCGCCAACGGCTTTGACATTGCACCAAATCACATAATGAGCACGGCAATGGATGTTCTTAGTCTATCAGCGCGGTATTATAAACACGAGTCGGCCCGGGTAAAAACTCGCAAGGGTGCCTCAAAAGGTTTGTCGTTGCATGACTGACAAACTGATCCAGCAAGTCGATTCAGTGCAGTGTGTCTGGAACTATGCGTGTGGCTGAACTTATCAGCAAATTTTTAATGTATATACACCCAGTCAAACACACACGCAATACAGTGACATACATACCACGCACGCGTACACGCGCGCGCACACACACACACACACACACACACACACACACACACACACACACACACATACAGAGTAGCGATATGTATAGCTACACGCACAAACAGAACAATCACATTTAAATCACAAACATATTTACACTTACACGGATACACATGCGATACAGTGATGGATATAACACACATAAGCACTCACTGAAAGCGCTCACACAGCACAGTCACGTATATAGCTACACACAGACAGAACAATAACATATATACCACAAACACACACACACACACACACACACACACAGATATATAACACAGTGATGTATATACAACACACACACACACACACACACACTCACACACTCACACAGGTACACACACACAGACACATGCACTGTGTTCATTCTGTTTGCACCAAAAAAAAAGTAGGAAACATAATTATATCGAATAAAGAAAACAAACTCAGTGTGCTGGGTTTTGAGTTCATGCGTGTGTCTGTGTTTGTGTAAGAGCCATGGCAGTGTAGTGGCTAGACGCTCGCCTACCGACCAGGTGGTCACAAGGTTCGAGTTCTTAGGAGGCGAACTTTTAAAATACAATTGGGCTCCGAGGACGACACAACCTACAACAGGAACGAGAAACTGGCTTGGGAAGCAAACGCGGATGTTGTGATACTGACTACGTCACCCACCCAGTGCTGACTGGTCTGTACAAATATGGGTGTGGTACCATGTTCCCAGTGCTGACTGGACTGTACAAATATGGGTGTGGTACCATGTGTCCAATGCTCTTTAATGCGCTTAAAGGTGTCTTCTAATTTACCTTTAGTCAAACAGTCACTCACCAACAAATACTGCCATATACACAACCAACACACAACCACACACAGTCACCCACCAACATATACCGCCATATACACAACCAACACACAACCACACACAGTCACTCACCAATACATACTGCCATATACACAACCAACACACAGACACACACAGTCACCCACCAACATATACCGCTATATACACAACCAACACACAACCACACACAGTCACTCACCAACATATACTGCCATATACACAACCAACACACAACCACACACAGTCACTCACCAATACATACTGCCATATACACAACCAACACACAACCAAACACAGTCAGCCACCAACATATACCGCCATATACACAACCAACACACAACCACACACAGTCACTCACCAACATATACTGCCATATACACAACCAACACACAACCACACACAGTCACTCACCAACATATACTGCCATATACACAACCAACACACAGACACACACAGTCACTCACCAACATATACTGCCATATACACAACCAACACACAACCAAACACAGTCACCCACCAACATATACCGCCATATACACAACCAACACACAACCACACACAGTCACTCACCAATACATACTACCATATACACAACCAACACACAACCACACACAGTCACTCACCAACATATACTGCCATATACACAACCAACACACAACCAAACACAGTCACCCACCAACATATACCGCCATGTACACAACCAACACACAACCACACATAGTCACTCACCAATACATACTGCCATATACACAACCAACACACAACCACACACAGTCACTCACCAACATATACTGCCATATACACAACCAACACACAACCACACACAGTCACTCACCAACATATACTGCTATATACACAACCAACACATAGACACACACAGTCACCTAACAACATATACCGCCATATACACAACCAACACACAACCACACACAGTCACTCACCAACATATACTGCCATATACACAACCAACACACAACCACACACAGTCACTCACCAATACATACTGCCATATACACAACCAACACACAACCACACACAGTCACTAACCAACATATACTGTCATATACACAACCAACACACAACCACACACAGTCACTCACCAACATATACTGCCATATACACAACCAACACACAACCACACACAGTCACTCACCAACATATACTGCCATATACACAACCAACACACAACCACACACAGTCACTCACCAACATATACTGCCATATACACAACCAACACACAGACACACACAGTCACTCACCAACATATACTGCCATATACACAACCAACACACAGACACACACAGTCACTCACCAACATATACTGCCATATACACAACCAACACACAGACACACACAGTCACTCACCAACATATACTGCCATATACACAACCAACACACAACCACACACAGTCACTCACCAACATATACTGCCATATACACAACCAACACACAGACACACACAGTCACTCACCAACATATACTGCCATATACACAACCAACACACAACCACACACAGTCACTCACCAACATATACTGCCATATACACAACCAACACACAGACACACACAGTCACTTACCAACATATACTGCCATATACACAACCAACACACAACCACACACAGTCACTCATCAACATTTACTGCCATATACACAACCAACACACAGACACACACAGTCACTCACCAATATATACTGCCATATACACAACCAACACACAACCACACACAGTCACTCACCAACATATACTGCCATATACACAACCAACACACAGACACACACAGTCACTCACCAACATATACTGCCATATACACAACCAACACACAACCACACACAGTCACTCACCAACATATACTGCCATATACACAATCAACACACAACCACACACAGTCACTCACCAACATATACTGCCATATACACAACCAACACACAACCACACACAGTCACTCACCAACATATACTGCCATATACACAACCAACACACAACCACACACAGTCACTCACCAACATATACTGCCATATACACAACCAACACACAGACACACACAGTCACTCACCAACATATACTGCTATATACACAACCAACACACAGACACACACAGTCACTCACCAACATATACTGCCATATACACAACCAACACACAGACACACACAGTCACTCACCAACATATACTGCCATATACACAACCAACACACAACCACACACAGTCACTCACCAACATATACTGGCATATACACAACCAACACACAACCACACACAGTCACTCACCAACATATACTGCCATATACACAACCAACACACAGACACACACAGTCACTCACCAACATATACTGCCATATACACAACCAACACACAGACACACACAGTCATGCACCAACACATACAGCCATCCATATGCACAGCCACTAACCCACGCAGTCAACACAGCCGCACTTACATCAACAGACAGCCAGGCGGAGTCACATACACACACATCCACACACACACACACACACACACCAAACCACACGCCCAGCCACGCCATTACAAACCACACACGGTCTACCATCCTCGGACGAGGCACAGAAAACGACCTTTATATTCAACTCAGAAAGCAAATCTCGTGTATTCACCTTCACAATAATTCATATTCCGATGTGTCTGCCGTGAAAAGAATGCGACAAAAAGCGTGCATCATGAACTAACTAAATAACACATTTACTACCTGTAATGACGACCCGACGAGGTTTTATTGCACCTGGTGCCCTATGCAAAACCAACAAATGGTGCTTTCGCTCTTCAACTCTTACCCCAATTCACAACTCACGGACAAGAGGCCTTAACCAGGTGTCTCTCCAGGCGCTGAGAAGAAGCCTCAGACCAGTGTTATAATACTTTATTAGTCCGAGGTCTGTGCTTCAGAAATGGAGGGGAAGGAGGTTGGGGAGGGAGAAGGTGTGGCTTGGAGGTTTTAATGTACGCATCTGACTCAGGTGGTTGTCGGGTTGGCACCTATAAGCTGTGGTGTTTTATAGTTGGTTGGCTATTTAACTGGGTAGTGACTTGATTGTTAGTTTCATTAGTTGATTGCATGGTTGACTGTTTGCTCGCGTGGTTGGTTGTAGTTTGGTGGCTTGTTTGGTTGACTGTTTGCTCGTGTGACTGGTTGTAGTTTGGTGGCTTGTTTGGTTGACTGTTTGCTCGTGTGGTTGGTTGTAGTTTGGTGGCTTGTTTGGTTGACTGTTTGCTCGTGTGGTTGGTTGTAGTTTGGTGGCTTGTTTGGTTGACTGTTTGCTCGTGTGGCTGGCTGTAGTTTGGTGGCTTGTTTGGTTGACTGTTTGCTCGTGTGACTGGTTGTAGTTTGGTGGCTTGTTTGGTTGACTGTTTGCTCGTGTGGTTGGTTGTAGTTTGGTGGCTTGTTTGGTTGACTGTTTGCTCGTGTGACTGGTTGTAGTTTGGTGGCTTGTTTGGTTGACTGTTTGCTCGTGTGGTTGGTTGTAGTTTGGTGGCTTGTTTGGTTGACTGTTTGCTCGCGTGACTGGTTGTAGTTTGGTGGCTTGTTTGGTTGACTGTTTGCTCGTGTGGTTGGTTGTAGTTTGGTGGCTTGTTTGGTTGACTGTTTGCTCGTGTGACTGGTTGTAGTTTGGTGGCTTGTTTGGTTGACTGTTTGCTCGTGTGGTTGGTTGTAAATTGGTGGCTTGTTTGGTTGACTGTTTGCTCGCGTGACTGGTTGTAGTTTGGTGGCTTGTTTGGTTGACTGTTTGCTCGTGTGGTTGGTTGTAGTTTGGTGGCTTGTTTGGTTGACTGTTTGCTCGTGTGACTGGTTGTAGTTTGGTGGCTTGTTTGGTTGACTGTTTGCTCGCGTGACTGGTTGTAGTTTGGTGGCTTGTTTGGTTGACTGTTTGCTCGTGTGACTGGTTGTAGTTTGGTGGCTTGTTAGGTTGACTGTTTGCTCGTGTGGCTGGTTGTAGTTTGGTGGCTTGTTTGGTTGACTGGCTGGCTGGCTGGTTGTTTGGGTGGCTTGTTGGCTAATGGACTGATTATTTGAATGGTTGGTTGCTTAATTAACTGATTGGTTGGCTGCTTGGTTGGTTGGTTCCAATGGCTGGAGGTCAAATAGCACACACATGTTGTGACTATAACGGACTCACAGAGGATGCTGAGAACGGTGGAAAAGCATGCTTGGTGCAGATTTGCATGATTCAAATAAAAAAGTCAAAGATATGGATCTTTCCCCCAGAATATGCATGCTGGTGTGTTGTGAAACGAACAGGCGGACATATTAGCTGAGTCTGCACCGCGGGGTGGGGTATTGGTGCACGATAAGGCAGCTGTATTAAGGACCCTTGGTAATCATATGTGCAGTGTGGAAGCACATATAAATCATCATAGTCAAGAGTAAATAGAGCCGCAGGGAGTGACCAGAGGATCCAGCAGACAGCATTCCGAGAAAAGGCCAGACGGACACAAAATCTGCATCTGGTACCTTTAGTATTAGGCCTTTTCGCCGGCTATTGAAGTTAAGGACGGAACACATATGGGAATGTTCCGAGTACTCTCATATCGCTTCTTCACCCAACCCAATTCTCCAAAGAGGACTGACAATGAAGAATGAACTGAAGTTAAATCACAACAGAGACCCAAACTATACGACTTTACAAGTCCATAGAGCTCTACATAACAATGGCATTGTGCACAAGACAGTAAGGTTGAATTCGTTACGTTTAAGACTCTGGTCATTGACAATTATGTAATCAATGTATTCTTAACATCATCATCACCACCATCATCATCATCATCATCATCATCATCATCATCCTTGTTTGTCTTCTATTGCTATGATCACGTGCTTATTTCGTAGCAATGTTAATTTAGTCTTTGTTTGTTGCGAGGGTTAGACTGAGACCAAAGAGAATCTACACAGCTAAACATAAATCTAGCCCCAGGATTAATATTATTAACACCTACGATCCTGATAAGTGCTTTGAGTTCCAACAGCAACTTGAAGCCGCTTTCACTGATAGATCAGAAAATTGTACAGCAAGTGAAAAGTGGGGTAAACTTAAGGAAACTCTTTATAAAAGAGCGGTAGGGGTTTACGGCACTGTGGATCATAACAGGCAAGACTGGTTTGCGGCAAACAGCCGGACACTGCAGCCCTTGATTGATAAAATGAAGATAGCTCTCTTAAGAATCAAGGAGAGAACAACACGTAACACTCTCAGTGAGCTGAAGCAAGCTAGGAAGGATGTGCAAAAGGCTGCCAGGCAGTGTGCAAATGACTATTGGATCAAGTTCTGTGAGTCCATTCAAAATGCAAGTGGTAAGGGAAACATAAGAAGCATGTATGAAGGGGTAAAGAAAGACTGTGGTCCAATGATTAAAAGAAGTGCACCATTGAAAACCTTGACTGGAGAAATCATCACTGATAAGAAACAGCAGATAGATAGCTGGGTAGAGCACTATTTGGAGGTTTACTCAAGTGAGACCAAACTAGCGGATGATGCCCTCAACGCCATAGAGGCCCTACCAACTCTTGACCACCTGGACACACTTCCCACCATAACAGAAAATTTTAGAGTATCAGTGGTAGACGCCAAACATTCATCTTCTAACACAACCACAGGGTTCTTGTCTTTGGAAGTATTTACTATCTGAGATGTGTGGTGTCAAACAGCTATGAATAGACTGAAAACGTCACAGCCTTTGAATACATTGGCTTCATAATTTGCAACAATCAGAACTGTTCATTAGACGTAAGAAAGAGACAAACAAAAGCAATGCAGGAATTAAATGGCATGAAGAACACTTGGCACAAAATCAGTAAACAAATATACGTTTTCAATTTGAGTTTATGCATCTTTTACGTTCTAATATATGCACAAATCCTACAGCGGAAATTCGAGGCTTTTGAGCATACACGTTACAAATCAAGTCTTAGAATACTGTAGATCAAGGAGAAGGAAAATACCGACATATCACAAGACATGAACATGAAAGAAGACTGGCTCATACAAAACATCGTGTTGAGGAAACTGAAACTGTGGCCACATTAAAGGCAGTAGTGGTTTAGAAAGAACAGTGACTGAATGCATGGTTTCTGGAAGAAAATAGAGGCGTCGACTAGCACAGCATAGCAACTTGACTTTACAAACACTCTAGCGGGTTCAACTCCTACACCGGTCAATTGGACTAAAATGTTGGTTTTTGTTTTAAAATCCCCGCTTCAACCACATCGATCAAGCAGGTAGACAAGCGTTCTAACCACTACGCTTCCGAGACCCCCTCCCAAAAAATTTCCAATTCATTTTAAAGAAAGAAACGAACTCAGTGACTCCGAAGTCCACCATACAGATAACGAATTCACGACTCCTACTCTACACTCCCAATATACGTTCCCAACGATACCGACCATGACTCCTCAACTCAAAAACTACACCACTCACTGCCATTCTATCCGTCATTCCCATTAGAACGTGCAAGAGGCTCGTCCGCATGTCTTATTATAATTTTCTGGTTCTTCAGAAACAAACAGCTTTAATTCTGGTCCTCAGAGGTTTGTGTAGGAAAATTAAAGAAGAAAAAACTCCAGCAGTATGAAATATTAACATCACCTAACCGAGTTAGAGGCGAGAGTTTATTGAGCTTTAGCTGCTCCAGTCGGCCATCAATTACAGTTTCATTTTGACATGGCACCGTTGGCGAGCAGGCAATTAGATAGAAGGGAATTTATAAACTGTTTAGAAATCACAGAGGGGACAAGGAGTCGCATTCAATCGATGCTGTGACCGATCGGTCGTCACCTTCGTGTTACACAGTTCTGGGTAAATCGAGTTAGCCTGGGGTTTGTTGTGCCGAAACTCAGAGCAAACAATCACATACATACGGGTCCTTACACTTCCGCCTTGGACTGGTGAGATGCTCTATGGGAATAAAACCCGACAAGATGGCGGCAAGAGAGCGCGTGATCTGGATTTGGCGGGATCACGTGACAGATGGAGGTGATGGTGACGGAACGTGACAAATACCCAGAGTTTGTTCAAGTTGATTACAGCCAGTCACAGAATGTACAGCTCTGTTTCTGTTTTCTTTCTTTCTGAAAACATATATAGCTGTCTTCAATCTTTCTTTGTTGGTGAAACTCATCTTGTTTTCGCGTTGACTCTTTAATCCACTGACATTTAATGTTTCATCTCTAGGTCAAATGAAAGAAATATTGTTAATTTGAAAACTCTCTTTCAACAAAAGCTCCCTGAAACATACTTCTTGGTGTATTTCGCATTTTTGAAGGGTTGTATAGCGCACCATGGGTGATAAAAGTGGCTCCAGCAAGGTATGTGCATAAATTAACGTTACATGTGACAACCCGTCTCGACAAAGTAAAGTTATGTTAGCTACATATCCTTTACAGGAAGTCACAGTCAACCACAGTATTTATTGACTGTTTGTGGTTTCTTGACAAGTTTACGTACAGCAGTTCGCTATTTCTTTCTGAGCGACCGCCACTCATACCATTGTAAAAAAAAAACAAAAAAAACAACGCAATGCAATCTGCTTCCAAATCACCCGCATTTGTGTTTTGAACGCGGTACGCGAGACTAGGAATTAGGTTCGTAACCCCTGCTCCACAGTACCGGCTACACAGGAAAAACCTACAAAATAGGGAGTATCAACTTAAGGCCTTTTCTGAGAACATAACAACGGAAAATAAAAGTGGAAAACTTATCTAACATCATCATCATCATCATTATCATCATCATCATTATCATTATCATCATCGTCTTCCACTTCTGCCGTCAAGCGTCGTGGGGAGGAATAATTTGCGCTCCATCGCCCGATGGACGGCACTGGATAGTGTCATTCCGTGTGATTGTACAATGTCTTTGATGTCGTCAATCCATTTTCTTCTTGAGCGTCCTCAAGGTTTCGTCGCAGATGATCTTAGATGTAGGGCGAGTGATGGTAGTTGATGGTTTTGCATTCTAACGACATGGCCAAACCACTTGATCTTCTGTCTTTCAATAAATATGGCACAATGTGTTGA
>OY992877.1:60756202-60941202 GCA_963921405.1 Cepaea hortensis | reverse complement strand
TTACATTATAATACTTGTTCATTTGATTGTGCATCAAGTTTGGTCAACTTACTTTTTTCTTCACATTGAGTCAGTTAAAGACACATTTGGCATAAACATGCATGCAGCAGGAAAACCGACAAAAGAACACAAGTATTTCAGGTGGGTTATATTAAGAGCAACATTCTGCAAAGGACCAGCTAGATGATGATGATGGTATATTTACAGGGCGTTGTATTTAATCCCAGAAATTATTGGCTGTTTGTTATTTTCTGGCAATATACGTTGAGTAATTTACTAGTTTTCTGAACTACCGGCTCTGAAAAACTTCTGGAAATCAACGCAGAGTGATCTGTTCCCAAATCACTAGTACCTGATTTTGAACCCGATATGTCTGGGTTGTGAAACTGCGTTCACTAGAGAATATAGACTACAGACGACGACCCGTGTTAACACAGTACAGGTTGTACACATGGACGCACTGGAGACTGAAGACAGTACAGGTTGTACACATGGACGCACTGGAGACTGAAGACATGTCCTTTTCATATCGTGGCGATCAACCCCAGAATTATGTTCTAAGTTCAGTAGACTATTGACTCATGGCATTGGTGCTGTTTTAATAAATGGGTTTCTGCTGTACTTTACCCGGCACATTCTTAGTCTGTTCGCTTGCCTTGCTTGTGGGCATTGACTTTGTCTTCTGGCTTTCTCTTTCATAGCAGATGGCCAATCCTGGCATTAATTAGACTCCGGGGACGTCCGGTGTTGATAGCATTGATGCCGGCCGTGTAGGAATTGAAGGGCGTGATGTGGCTGACAGAGAAGCAAAGACACGCAGAGTAAATAACAACATAATACATGTAGGTTTGAGATGTAGTTGTTCGTAACTAACCACACACATATTGTTAAGCGCTCATTGAAGTAGGAGAAAGAAGTAGAGACTACAGAATGCACTAGACAGCGTAACCATTGAAAGCTAAAGTTAAAGACCGGGATATCTGAGGTGTAGGTGGAATCATACAAATAGTTGGGTGGGAGTGTAGACAAAGATTGAGAAACAGATGGTGTATTCTTGATACAAAAGGCATGAGTCGCTTCATTAGCACTAGGAAATTTATAAAAGTCAAAATTCCCAGTACTAAACTTTGAATATTTAAACCTAAGGTTAAATCAGTAATACTATACGTAAAGAAACATGGAGAGAGGTTAAAACAATCACTAATACGCTACATGCATTCATTAGCTGTGGCCTGCACAGAATAGAAGGATTAAACTAATATTAAGTAGAGCTAACACAGGGACTATCGCGCTTGCCTGCCGGAGAGGTGGTTATGTTTGAATTTCCACTGAGGCTGGGATTTGTTTTTGAACGACCAAGTATCCTAGATTAAAATGGCCCCCAGAAAATGTTCTGGAAACAAGGGAGTCGGAACGATACTGAGTACATCATTCAATCCAGTACCGATTGGTCTATACAAATATGAGGCTAGCACAATGTACCCAGTACGCCTCAAGGATGGAAGACGTTCCCACTTGTAACATAAAATAGTTGGACTAGACGTTGCCTATTTAAATCTTTTTACAAACAGCTGTCACTCTTTAGGGTCGTGAACATTTGATCGACTCTTTGTTTTAATTTATATGTGCAGGTTGAGAGTTAATTATTTACAAGACTTTCAGAACTATGTTGACATTCTTCATGTAGTCGATCCTTTGCAGAAAGTTGCTCTCAGCACGGCCTGCCGAAATGTTCTCCATCTCTCATAATTTCTTCAGTCTCATGCGTTCTCATGACCAAAGGTGTCTCCCATGTCCCGAATCTCGCTCTCATGACCGAAGTGTCTCCCATGTCCCGAGTCTCCCTTTCATGACCAATGTGTCTCCGATGTGCCGTGTCTCGTTCTCGTGACCAAGGTGTCTCCCAAGTGCTGAGTCTCGCTCTCATGACCAAGATGTCTCAGATGTGCTGAGTCTTGCTCTCATGACCAAGGTGTCTCCGATGTGCTGTGTCTCGTTCTCGTGACAAAGGTGTCTCCGATGTGCTGTGTCTCGTTCTCGTGACCAAGGTGTCTCCGATGTGCTGTGTCTCGTTCTCGTGACCAAGGTGTCTCCGATGTGCTGAGTCTCGCTCTCATGACCAATGTGTCTCCGATGTGCTGTGTCTCGTTCTCGTGACCAAGGTGTCTCCCAAGTGCTGAGTCTCGCTCTCATGACCAAGGTGTCTCCGATGTGCTGTGTCTCGTTCTCGTGACAAAGGTGTCTCCGATGTGCTGTGTCTCGTTCTCGTGACCAAGGTGTCTCCGATGTGCTGAGTCTTGCTCTCATGACCAAGGTGTCTCCGATGTGCTGAGTTTCGCTCTCATGACCAAGGTGTCTCCGATGTGCTGAGTCTCGCTCTCATGACCAATGTGTCTCCGATGTGCTGAGTCTCGCTCTCATGACCAATGTGTCTCCGATGTGCTGTGTCTCGTTCTCGTGACCAAGGTGTCTCCCAAGTGCTGAGTCTCGCTCTCATGACCAAGGTGTCTCCGATGTGCTGTGTCTCGTTCTCGTGACAAAGGTGTCTCCGATGTGCTGTGTCTCGTTCTCGTGACCAAGGTGTCTCCGATGTGCTGAGTCTTGCTCTCATGACCAAGGTGTCTCCGATGTGCTGAGTTTCGCTCTCATGACCAAGGTGTCTCCGATGTGCTGAGTCTCGCTCTCATGACCAATGTGTCTCCGATGTGCTAAGTCTCGCTCTCATGACCAATGTGTCTCCGATGTGCTATGTCTCGTTCTCGTGACACACACACACACACATCCCACACACACACATCCCACCACACACACATCACCCACACATCCCCCACATACACATCCCCCTACACAAACATACCCCCCCCTCCCACACACACACACTCACACACACACACACACACACCATGACACCTAGATACATACATGATGTTTCATATAATCACTGAAACTAATATGACAAACTCCCACACTTTACACACACTTATACACTAACGATTATCGTAAACATTCTCACAAAATGTGAAAAAATGGAGAAAAATAATATACATATAAACTGTGTAACGTAAACAATAGGGATGCGATTCAATAAGTTAATTCCTCAAACTGACACAAACAGGATGGAATAAGCAGTGCACATGTTTTCGTCAGCACATGTTGCATCCAACTAGATAGAAAATGCAGACAAGAAAATCCGGCTGCTGTGGAGGCTGAAGTACAAGCGTTGATTTTCGAGAATTCGCTAGACAGTGACGCGGTCATCTACACAGATGGGTCGGTCGTCCGACATGTGAGAAGCTCATGGGCCTTTACAGCTCGGGCCGGAGGGAGAATTGTGAAGGAGGACTCTGGTGCTTTCACTGAAACCACAAGTAGCCTGACCATGGAAGTCATGGCAGTAAGTAAAGCAATAACATGGCTCGAGACACAGACATTCACTAGGGCTTGTTTCCTTAGCGACTCAATGAACATGATCAAGAGGATAGAGGAGGGGTCGATCCGAAGAGAATGGTTGCTGCCTCTGAAGCGGTCTCGGCTGGCAAAGATTAGTTTCATCTTCGTGCCAGGGCATGCGGGAGTACAAGGAAATGAGCGGGCTGACAAGCTCGCAGGTGAGGCTACTGTGGAGGGCGGACGCGCCATGGACCAGGCTGACATTCTGAATGCTCTACGAGAAGTGAGACTTTTGCAAGAACCAAGTGATGACTGTGAATCTACAACAATGGCCAGACTGCGAGAGCAGCAAATTAAAAGAGGGGTGGCCAAACAAGAACACTACGCAGGAAGCCAAAGAAGATTGATAAACCAACACAGAACTGGCGTCGTTAGCCGCTACACGCTGCGGGATTTGCTGAGGAGGGGATCCGAGCACTTATGGACTGAATGGTCCGATGTGCAACGAGGATGATCTGTCGACTAACTAACTAACTAACTAACATGTTAGAAAATCAAGTGGCAGTAAAAATTATATTAAAGGATACAGAAAAAAAATGGAATAGCATGTCACATGACATACATGCGCTCAACTGTTTCAACTGCGTAGAACTGTTTCATTTGTTTATGTTTGTTTCAAAGTTCATTGAATTGTTTCATGTGTTGCTTCTAGTTTATCTCAAAGCTTCTTGTTCTTTTTCATTTGAATGTTCATGACTATCTCAAAGAATGCAGATCTGTTTCACTTGTTTGTTCATGTTTTACTCATACAGCTGCCAAGTTCACACTTAGCTGTTCTAAGTCTAAGTGAGTGATTATGTGACAGGATTACCACCTTTTTACTCGGAGAACCTTAGCTCGATCCCAATTATGTTTTCAAGTACTTCGACCCTACAAATGGAGTACTGTGTGCTTACATTTATAAATTAGTTCAGGGCATTGATTCCCTCCTCCCCATTCCTTCCCACTCCCCGGTAGGCCGACAACTGCTAGTCCATAGTTATTCAGTTATACAGGACAGGCTGTACTAAATATGTTGCCAGTAGTAACACTTAGGCAAATTGGGGCCAAAATGCCAAAAAAATATGATTGATAAGATGAAAAAAAACCTGGCTCGTATCCTACCCTTTTATTCAGACATTCGCCGTGTTTTAAATGAGTCTTAAAGGTATCGATTTTGTTCTTTCTCGGAAACGATAATGCAGTTACACGTTACAGAGTCTTTAAAACTATTTGAAAATAAAGAAATCAGAGAGAAAGCATTGAAATCTGAAAATGCAAGAGTGGAAACGTTCCACTCAAAGCAGTGTAACGGGAACACTATTTCCGGTGCTGTTCTTTCGTTGAAAAGCGTCGCAAGTGAGTGTAGGGTCTCTCTCTCTCTCTCTCTCTCTCTCTCTCTCTCTCTCTCTCTCTCTCTCTCTCTCTCTCTCACTCTTTCTGCTTGCCGTACATGTGTGGGTGTCGTCTCAGGTTTTGCGGACTCCCCTGTGTGTGTCTGTGTGAGCGCATGTGGTTGTGTTTTGTTCCCTGTCCTTGTTCACTGATTAAAGCGCCGCTTCCGCGCTGCCATTGATAAAGAACTTGACAACACCAGAACACAATAGAAGCTGATTGTTGCATCACATGCTGACCCCTGGTTCAACAATCAATTTCCAGCAGTGAACATTGACCCCAAGAAAACGTATTTGTCTGCGATTTGTATCCGCTGATGTCTATCTTACATGTGACAAGGTTATGAACGCATGAATAACACGTGGCAGTGGTATGAATGAATGGAATGAAATGTGACAGTGTTATGAATGAATGAATGAATGAATGAATGAATGAATGAAGTGTGATAGTGTTATTAATGAATTAAATATAACAGTGTTATGAATGAATCAATCAATAAATGAATGTATCAAATGTGATAGTGTTATGACAGAAGGAAATGTGACTGTGTTATAAATATATAAATGAAAAGTGACAGTGTTGTCAATAAATGCATGCATGAATGAATTATATGTGACAGTTTTATGAATGAATGAATGAATGAATGAATTAATTAATTAATTAAGTGTGACTGTGTTTTGAATATATAAATGAAAGCTGACAGTGTTTTGAATATATAAATGAAATGTGACGGTGTTATGAATAAATGAAGTGTGACAGTGGCATGAATGAATGAAATGTGACAGTGTTATGAATTAACAAGATGTGACAATGTTATGAATGATACGTGACAGTGTTATGAGTAAATGAAATATGACAGCATTATGAATGAATGAATAAATGAATGAATGAATGAATGAATGAATGTGACAATGTTATTGATTAATAATATGTGACAATGTTACCAATCAATTAAATATGATAATATTAACAATGAATGAATGAAATGTGACATTGTTATCAATGAATGAAATGTGACAGTTAGTTAGTTAGTTAGTTAGTTATCAGTTGGGGTATCTTCGTTGCACTCCGGACATGTCCATAGGTGCTCAGATCCTCCCCCCAGCATATGTGACAGTGTTATTAATGAAAGAATGAATTTTGACAGTGCTATGAATAAATTAAATGTGACATTGTTAACAATGAATGAATTAAATGTGACAGTGTTATGAATATCAGTTGGGGAACCCTTTGTGGCTACTAAGACAGTTCGTAAACACACACACAAACACGCACTCACACACACACACACGCGCGCGCGCGTATTGTTTGGCGCTCACAGAAGTGAGAATGAGGGAGTAGAGACTAGAGGAAGCATTAGACAGTATAAAAATTGAAAGCTATAGTTACCGACTGGGATTCGATCCTATCACCTCCAAATGACGATGCCTCGCTGCAGGAACATATGCACTTCAACGCATAACCAACTAGACACCCTACTAATACAGCTCATGGCTAACAACATCATAAAACGGGTGTTGGAGACTGTCGAAGACGAAATACCGCAGTTAATTGATCTTATCCCCGCATCTCATCAAGCTGTGATGTAATATATATGACGATCTAACATCTCAGCTCCAAACAGCGGTATCCACAACTGAAATGTTACGTATATTCAACACTACTGTATGGCGCGGAAGGCTAGACATTGAAAAAAAAAAAAAACTAGAAAGCCGAATACAGGCCCTGGAGATGTGGATATACAGGCGAATTTGTCATATTTCATAGAAACAAACAATAATGAAATACAGAATTCTAGAAAAACTGGGAATGAAAAGAGAGTTGATGAAAGAAATAAAAAAGAGGCAATTGAAATATTGTGGCCATGTTAAAAGACATAATACTCTTATAGAAACCATACTGGAGGGCAAGGTTGAGGACTGATTGATTGATTGATTGATTGGGGGCAGGGAGCGTGTATCATAATTAAACATACTGAATCGAGGGTTTAAGGTCAGCTGCGGGAGATTTGGGGGCAGGGAGCGTGTATCATAATTAAACATACTGAATCGAGGGTTTAAGGTCAGCTGCGGGAGCTTTGGGGGCAGGGAGCGTGTATCATAATTAAACATACTGAATCGAGGGTTTAAGGTCAGCGGCGGGAGATCTGGGGCAGGGAGCGAAGAACTGTCTCGTTATTATTGTTGTTGTTGTTGTTGTTGTTGTTGTTCTTCTTCTTCTTCTTCTTCTTCTTCTTCTTCTTCTTCTTCTTCTTCTTCTTCTTCTTTTTCTTCGTCTTCTTCTTCTTGTCTAAAAAGCTGTGAATGAAGCATCGAGACGAGATGGACTTGTCTAGGAGCAAATAGTGAATGAAACGTCAACGTTCTAGGAATAAATCATGTCAAGATCAACGATATAGAGTGCGCAAACGACGTAAAAATGTTACGATGACCCGCAGCAACAGAGGAACAACTGAAATCATTGGTCCATCAATGTAAGCTATAAACAATCTATGTAGTTGACACATCGAGATTATCCAATGTCTGCAAAGCTTATGTATCAAGATCAACTATAAACAATCGGCGAAAATGGCATATCTAGATAAACCATAAACAATCAACGAAACTGGCTTATCAAGATACATTATAAGTAGTTGACGGAAATGATGTATTGAGATCAACTATAACACATCGTCATAATGTAAATACAAAAATCAATGGTTAACAGGAAAACAACATGGTACAGGAAACAGGGTGACCTGACCTGTCAATATCCACGATGAGTGATGTATCGTGCTTTGGTAATATGTTCACTGATTTAATTCGGCAAGCATCTAGCTAGTTGTTTCACAGGTCCGCGATGCGCAAAGTGCGGGTACCACCTATGATAACGTACTGAAAGCAGTTTACTCCTGTATAAATATATCCCACACTTGTGACCATGCTTTCGAATAAGGTCCCGATTATCAACACGTGCCATTTCAAACAATGAAGGCGATCATGTTCCTACACAAACATCTGTCCTTTGTATTCATGATATGTTCGCCCACTCATTGTCTTTCGTGTCAATTTGGCAAACCATTCAGCAATACCTCCCTCTGTCGGCTTCTGTCTCTAACACATCTGGATCTTCCCGGCTGCCAGACTTTGCTGCAGACCCGCTCGTTTCGTAACGTGGCCAACAACGACAATTGCCTTTCTACTGGAGTGAGTACCCCATGCCTTTATGAAATGTCCAGGTGTGGTACCAGTATACTGACCATTGTAGGCGTGCATAGGATTCTAGGTAGAAACCACGTCTCCTGTTTATTTCTACTCTTTTCATCAAGTGTCTATTGTTCACAGACAAACAATAATATAGCCAGAATATAAGATCCTAAAACACGTTTTCTTATCTCCATGGACTGGGGTGAGTTGCACAGTGTTCTTCCTCGCATGTGATACTGCCTTTGCGTAGATTATTCTGCATGGTATCTTTGTGCTGGGCAATCGAAGCTGCCAAAAGAACGCTCGCTCTTAAACAGATGTACGCTGATGGCGAGATATACAATGGACTTTGAGTAGTCAAGCTGAAAATCAACTGATGGCTGTGGAAATGTGGTTTATGAGGAAAATGCAAAGAATACCATGGACAGACAGAAAAACCAATGACCAAGTCCTACAAGAAACAAATGAAAATGGTAAACTGATTAGAGAAATTAGATGTAGAGAATCACAAGTTTTTGGTTACGTTATGAGAAGAAATAAATTGGAGAACTTGGTGACAACTGACTAAATCGAGGGGAAGAGAACAGGGGGAGGGTGTCGCTTGTAGTCCCGGGAGGAACGTGGAATCAACAAGCACACCTTTAAGCTTATTATACTTTGGGATTATTGACAGACTTCTGTCTATACTCCTCCCTTCTGTCTTCTATTCTCTCTCTCTCTCTCTCTCTCTCTCTCTCTCTCTCTCTCTCTCTCTCTCTCTCTCTCTCTCTCTCTCTCTCTCTCTCTCTCTCTCTCTCTCTCTTATTCCTTCATCACATACTCCGACAACAGTTTCCTTCAACAATTAATAAAATATTTATTAATTAAAACTATGTCTGGTGTATGTATGGACTGTGTATATGTAGTTGGTAGTGTCTTCTATTGTGAGTGCAAGATAGGACTCTGAATTCGTATGTGCCGTATCTTTCTCCCATCTGCCTACGGCCAAGCCACACGACATCACACAAATAAATAGACAGCTCTCACCCTGGATGCTCCGTTCTGCTTGAGTCTGGACGTAATAAGATATTAGGAAAATGTTCACAATTGGATCACCGTAAAATAATTCGATTATGATAAGTTAATTTAGCATTGTTCCTTTTCTTGGAAGATAGTAAAATCCATCCCGGAAAAACACATCGCCACTGTCCAACATTGTCTAGTGCTACTGTAACCGTCCTACACACTGATTCTAGTTCGTAAAGTTTTATATTTCTCCACAGTGCAAATGCATGCAGTTTTGGGTCTCTCTGTTTTATTATAATGAAAGTCCTTTCAATGGTTTTCACAAAAACCTGTTATTGGCAATTCGTTATGTCAGCCCACGATTAGTGAATGGCTATGTTGAAGTTGCTCTATTGAAATACTTTCACTGCACAAGTGACGTTAATGTCTTTAATCTTTTCTGAGCATGTCAGGAGTATATGTGAAACCTGTGGGATATATATTTAATCAGGTGATATGAGTCTGCTTCAAACTAATTCTTATGTGAGAGTCTTTCTCTAGCCGTAATCAAACTTCCGAAAGATACTCTGACATAAGACAGACGAGTTCACTAAAATCTAAACGATTAACTAACACAAAGAAATGGTAAAAGCCAACCACACACACCTATTTCCCTATGCTATACTATTACGCTAAGGCTAGAGTACCTTATATAGTTTATGTTAGTCCAAGAATTGAAATATATCAGCACATAAGCACTTCTATCCCATCGCCTTTAAACAATAAGGGATGATTTCTTTTCTATTACAAGACACATAAATCCAGTTTTCCGCCCAGTTTGGTAGCACACACTAACCATAAAAACAAGTTTCCACCAATTTATACTCCGTTCCACTTCTCCGTTGACTATTGATCCACAATCAAATTTGCCGTAATTCTCCACATCAAAAGTCTGTGAAGTCATGTATTCGTTATTTGCCCGCTCCGTCTCGTGTTTCTCTGCTGAGTTCCGCGTTCCCCAATCGTCGCACATCAAAGAGTTCTAACTCTTTGATCACCGTCTTCGTGTGTTCCCCCGTTGGTTCCCCAACCCGCTGTCTCCGCGTTGTTTTGTCCGTTGAAGTCGATGGGCAATGACCCCTCACACTGTATCCTATTTTTTATACCATTCGGTCAATGATCTTCAATTTATCCTCATCTCAGACTGACGTACTCGATTGTTAACCCTCCTCCTACATTGCAATTAATCTTACTATTAAAGTTCATCAGGGAATCATTAACTCACAGTATCCCGTGACATGCCGGCTTCGTGGCTTAGAGGTTGTGACTTTTCTCCGTAATCTCGTATACTCTCGTCAGGTAACGTGATGACGGTTCAAATCAGCAGTGGTTCGAATCGCATTGGTAACTTACAGGGTATGTGAGCCGGCCGCTCAGAAAGCAATGGCAAACGACTGAGCGTAATCTTGCCAAGAGATCAACATACAGCTGAAAGATGCTGGTGTTGACAGCTAAGTCCTGTAAAAAGGATATGCTAAAAAAAAAAAAAAAATCCCGTAACATAGGCCCCCTCTTAAGAGAGTTGACCGCGTCGACTCTTCCTCACTGTAGTTTTGATTCCTATGATCCATCAACCTATTCCTCTTCTTCTGGAGTTGGATGTCTAGATAGGAAATCCGCTCCTACATTCTCCTTACCAGGGATGTATTCCACTGTGAAGTTGTACGGCTGCCGCAACAACGACCATCGCATCACCCTTGCGTTGAGCTTCTGTGAAGTAGCTATGAACATCAAGTGTTGATAATATGATTGGATCCTCACATGGCTCACCTCCTCATCCAGTAGGCGCTCTCACTAACAACCTACTATACTACTCATGACGGAAACTAGTGTTGGCACATCGCCCCTTTACGTCCGGTCGACCCTCTTTCGACTTGCGTAAGCGACGGCTCACAATAAAGACGGATTGTCCCATCCTGACAGTAACACTGTTTCCATGTCCTCTTGGTTTCCCCCGGCTTTGCATCTGTGGATGTTCCTCCTCGTCCGCGTTGGACCGATTCGTCTTTCCCAAACCTCCTGGACTTTTGCTTCCAGGACCATCTTGGGCGATATTGAATATGGTCAGCCAATCTTCGGTTGGAGTCCTGGGTATTTCTCGCCTTTCCCGACGTTACCCACCCCTTCTGAACTTGGTTACTAGTGAAGGTTTCACTCTTGTCCTTTCCCTGACGTGTGATTTCCCTCCTCCTTTCGTTGGGTAAATCTGACCTATCACGTACTTTCCCATATGCCCTCCTATGTAGTACTGGTGATCTATGGTCTTCGTCTGGACCTGTAACCTTTTTCCCAATGGCTGCCATCACCATAAAGTGCGAAGCTTTGCTCTCGGATCTCTCCTCATATTTCTTAATGAGATGCCTAGGGAGATTTTTCTGCTCTTCCCCGATCCGGATTTTGTAGATGTTTTTGGACACCACCTTTTCCACAGGATAAGGTCCTTTCCATCCTACTTGGGGTATATTAGTCTCTTCTGGACCCCATACTTCCACTTGGTCTTCCACCTTAAGAGCTATTTTACTTTTAGTCCGCTTGGTGGGTGGTGCTTTCTGGCACTCTGAACAAGACTTCACTAACCGGTGTACATCTCCGGTCATTCCAGGCCAGCAATAATGGCCTGAAATCGTCTGCAATGCCTCTCTGACACCCATATGTCGATTCTCGGCTATGGTGTGTCCACCCTGAAGAATATGAGGACGGTGGGTCTTTGGAACCACCCACTGCTCGTGCAGGTTTTCTCCTCTTCCGGCCCTCCTGTAAAGCAGCCGATTCCTCAGAAAGTACTGTCCCCTTTTTGGCGGCTCAGCACTTCTTTGCAGCTTCCTGTAGCAAGGACGCAACGTAGTATCCTTCCTCTGGGCAGTATGCAATTCCCCTATCACTGAGTTGTCGCATAGTGTCTCTGCCTCTTTTTCCTTCCCTTGAGATCCACTGGCTACTGCTCCCCTGTGGTCTGGCTGTTTGGGCACCCCCAAGAAGACATATTTCGTACCAATAATCATTGGGAATAGGGAATCAGCTAATACAGCTGCAGGAATAACGCCCGTGACGTACCTGGACTTAATCTCCACCTTGGCGATTGGCAGCGTGATGGTAACAGCACTCCTCATTGCAGGCTGTATCTCGATGGTTTCCCCTGTAAGTTGGTCTGGCCATACCAGGCTCTCGTCTATCACAACTTCCCCGTCCAAACCTGTATCGTAGAGACAAGCAACCTGTTGGCCATTGACTTCAATCAGTTCAACCACAGGTGGCCTCTCTTGGTCCGGAGTGTTTTCCACCTCCTCGACCTTTTCCTTGCATCTGCAGTCCACAGTATTATGTGTTTTCGACCTGCAGTGTGTGCACCATTTTCCCTTCCAAACTTTCCGTGTGCTCTCTTTGGTCAGAGCTTCTTCGCCGACCTCAGCCTTGTCTGTGATCACCTTCTTAGGAAAAACTTGGCATGCCGCGAAGTGATAGCTTTTCCGTTTCGATCTGCAGTCTTTTGTGTTATGAGAGGGCGACTTGCAGATCGAACACCTCTTCTCAGACCATGGTCGTTTCGCTTGAGAGTTGAGTGGGCTCTGTTTTCCCTCCTTCTTCCTCTCTGGACTCTTCTCTGTGTGCTCTATATAAGGTTCCCCTTTTTCTCCTTCCCAGTTCTTAGATTTCTTTCGGTCTTGTTTCTCCTGACCTTTTGTGGTGGTTATATTGGTTTCTTTAGCTTCCCCGTGGACTTCTACGAATCTTTCCGCCAGCTTATTCACAACATCAAGCCGTTCCGCCCCTTGTTCTCCTAAAAATGTCTTCAGTGGTTCTGACATTTGCTGGCGCATCTGGTCGACCACCATGAGCTCTTCCAGACTCTCATAGTCCCGCTTGAACTCCGCCAAATCTATCCATTTTTGGAGGTATGATTTCAGCCTTAAACTGTAGGCGGCGAATAGCTCTCCCGGCTCCCTTCTGGCCGATCGAAACTTCTTCCGATACGTTTGGGCTGTGATTTCATAATGCTTCATCAAAGCGGCTTTTAATTCCTCGCAATTATTTTCATGTCCTGGTGGTAGGCGTGTATAGACCTCGTACCCCGACCGAGTAATCCCTGGGCTATCTTAAGACACCATCTGCTTCTATCCAGTCCCATAGCGACTGACATTGCTTCAAAGCGAGTAGCGTATTGGTCAAATTTTTCTTTAGACTCATCATAAACAGCTAAGGGAAACTTCATTGCATGGTAGCTAGGTCCACTCATGTTGGTTGCACCATGTGAAGATGTCCTTCTCCTCCATCTATTTCTCCTTTTGTTTGTGTTTTGACTTCTAGTTCTCTCATGCGGTATTCATGTTCTCTTATCTTGTAGGCCTCTTACGCTTCCAATCTCTGGTTCTCCAATTCCATCTTTTTCAATTCCAATTCCCTTTCTGCTTGGCGATTTTCCCGCTCCCTCTCCTGAACGTAATCGGTTAGAACCGAACCCGATAAACAATTTCTTCCCCGTTTGCCCTAAGCTCTGCGGTCGTTAGTTTATGAGTGGCCATATTTAACGAAGTTGAGTCAGCAGGTAGAGTAAAGACACCTCAAGGCAGTAAAGAAGTACTCACTATAAACAGATAATCTATTATATTATATATATCAATTTATCTATGTATATCTAAATATTTATTTTTCTATGACACCACACAGTACACCACAACTCCTCTCTCAACCACAAGATGAGATTTAGGATAAAGACTTATGTAGACGTGTCAAAGTGTGCCCAAATAGGTAATGTGTCTTAACACCTATCCACTTTCGTCATGTCTGTATCTTACTCACTGTAAAGTCCCCAACATTAATGTAATGTCTCTTACATAAATGTAATGGCACCATATATCCCATGGACATGCTTCTCTTAAAAGTCATTATGTATACTATGATGTATATCCCAATATGTAGGTACCAATATGCATGTACCCTGCTATGCATATACCCTGCTATGCATGTACCACGCTAGGCAAATACCCCTCTATGCATGTACCACGCTAGGCAACTACCCCTCTATGTATTTGAAGTACCCCGCTAGGCAAGTACCCTTATGCAGTTGAAGTACTCCGCTGCTCCACCATTTAATGTCGCTTGTTGTTCCGGGAGGAACGTGGAATCAACAAGCACACCTTTAAGCTTATTATACTTTGGGATTATTGACAGACTTCTGTCTACACTCCTCCCTTCTGTCTTCTATTCCATATCTCTCTCTTTCTCTCTCTTTCTTTCTCTCTCTCTCTCTCTCTCTCTCTCTCTCTCTCTCTCTCTCTCTCTCTCTCTCTCTCTTATTCCTTCATCACATACTCCGACAACAGTTTCCTTCAACAATTAATAAAATATTTATTAATTAAAACTATGTCTGGTGTATGTATGAACTGTGTATATGTAGTTGGTAGTGTCTTCTATTGTGAGTGCAAGATAGGACTCTGAATTCGTATGTGCCGTATCTTTCTCCCATCTGCCTACGGCCAAGCCACACGACATCACACAAATAAATGGACAGCTCTCACCCTGGATGCTCCGTTCTGCTTAAGTCTGGACGTAATCCGATATTAGGAAAATGTTCACAATTGGATCACTGTAAAATAATGCGATTATGATAAGTTTGAATTTAGCATTGTTCCTTTTCTTGGAAGATAGTAAAATCCATCCCGGAAAAACACATCGCCACTGTCCAACATTGTCTAGTGCTACTGTAACCGTCCTACACACTGTTCTAGTTCGTAAAGTTTTATATTTCTCCACAGTGCAAATGCATGCAGTTTTGGGTCTCTCTGTTTTATTATAATGAAAGTCCTTTCAATGGTTTTCACAAATACCTGTTATTGGCAATTCGTTATGTCAGCCCACGATTAGTGAATGGCTATGCTGCTGCTGCTGCTGCTGCTGCTGCTGCTGCTGCTGCTGCTGCTGCTGCTGCTGCTGCTGCTGCTGCTGCTGCTGCTGCTGCTGCTGCTGCTGCTGCTGCTGCTGCTGCTGCTGCTGCTGCTGCTGCTGCTGCTGCTGCTGCTGCTGCTGCTGCTGCTGCTGCTGCTGCTGCTGCTGCTGCTGCTGCTGCTGCTGCTGCTGCTGCTGCTGCTGCTGCTGCTGCTGCTGCTGCTGCTGCTGCTGCTGCTGCTGCTGCTGCTGCTGCTGCTGCTGCTGCTGCTGCTGCTGCTGCTGCTGCTGCTGCTGCTGCTGCTGCTGCTGCTGCTGCTGCTGCTGCTGCTGCTGCTGCTGCTGCTGCTGCTGCTGCTGCTGCTGCTGCTGCTGCTGCTGCTGCTGCTGCTGCTGCTGCTGCTGCTGCTGCTGCTGCTGCTGCTGCTGCTGCTGCTGCTGCTGCTGCTGCTGCTGCTGCTGCTGCTGCTGCTGCTGCTGCTGCTGCTGCTGCTGCTGCTGCTGCTGCTGCTGCTGCTGCTGCTGCTGCTGCTGCTGCTGCTGCTGCTGCTGCTGCTGCTGCTGCTGCTGCTGCTGCTGCTGCTGCTGCTGCTGCTGCTGCTGCTGCTGCTGCTGCTGCTGCTGCTGCTGCTGCTGCTGCTGCTGCTGCTGATGATGATGATGATGATGATGATGATGATGATGATGATGATGATGATGATGATGATGATGATGATGATGATGATGATGATGATGATGATGATGATGATGATGATGATGATGATGATGATGATGATGATGATGATGATGATGATGATGATGATGATGATGATGATGATGATGATGATGATGATGATGATGATGATGATGATGATGATGATGATGATGATGATGATGATGATGATGATGATGATGATGATGATGATGATGATGATGATGATGATGATGATGATGATGATGATGATGATGATGATGATGATGATGATGATGATGATGATGATGATGATGATGATGATGATGATGATGATGATGATGATGATGATGATGATGATGATGATGATGATGATGATGATGATGATGATGATGATGATGATGATGATGATGATGATGATGATGATGATGATGATGATGATGATGATGATGATGATGATGATGATGATGATGATGATGATGATGATGATGATGATGATGATGATGATGATGATGATGATGATGATGATGATGATGATGATGATGATGATGATGATGATGATGATGATGATGATGATGATGATGATGATGATGATGATGATGATGATGATGATGATGATGATGATGATGATGATGATGATGATGATGATGATGATGATGATGATGATGATGATGATGATGATGATGATGATGATGATGATGATGATGATGATGATGATGATGATGATGATGATGATGATGATGATGATGATAGCCAGATATGAGTTTCAACCCCTACACCGACATTAAGTTGAACTTCAACAATGTCTTCTCGTTCAAAAACAATTACATACTAATGAAGTAAAATTGTCTGAAAATCAATCTGCGGTTGATGGCAACACCCTGCAATGGACATGAACAATTGTTTACATCTCTGTGCTATTTTGTTCTCCATCTGTTATCAGACAACTGAATCTCTCTACTTATCTCAGTGCGGTGATCATTTTTCATTGACTTGGGCTCCCAGATCATCTCAGATAAAAAAGGCACCGGGATTATTTTTGAAAAGTAAAGGCGGCCGGTGGAATATTAACCACGTCATTTATCGAATGCCAGTTGGTCTCCAATTATGGGGATATCACCATATAGCCAATATAGCCCAGGATGTGGACAGGCTTACCCAATTTATTTATTTTCATTGTTATCCCGTTTGCTGGGACTATACACTATAGTTTCTCTTTCTTCTCAGTGATGTCAAAACTTCATGATTACATTTACTTTGAAGATAGTAACTATTTGTTACTGGTGGTAACATTGTGACTAACATTTGTTGCTGACGTGTTAGTTCAATTAACCAAGTAACAGCTACACTTTCAAAGAGATGTCGTTTATTTCTATTTCTATGTACTCAGTGTCGAAGCTAATTATACTTCATGGTGGAATGGTACTGCGTGTAGGGGAAGTTCACATAATCATGGAAATGTGTTGTCTCTGAAGTTATTCATTACTCCAAACTTCACGTGTAATATGTGTTTGTCACGCGTGCATGTTTTAACGTGTGATACACACTTGTGTTAGATTAGAAACAAAGTTGTTACGGCTTCACATCATGAGCAAAATTGTCAATATTTAGATCTAGACATAAATATATAGCATTATAGAGAGTTAGAATATAAATATAAAGACAATGAAGACAGTAAATTGATTAGAGAAATTTTTTTATTTTTTTTTTTGCATATCCTTTACAGGACATCGCTGTCAACACCAGTATCTTTCAGCTGTATGTTGATTTCTTGGCAAGATTACGCTCAGTAGTTTGCCATTGCTTTCTGAGTTGCCGGCTCACATACCCCGTAAGTTACCGATGCGATTCGAACCACTGCTGATTCTCGCCGTCATCACGTTACCTACGAGAGTATACGAGATTACGGAGAAAAGTCGCTAACCTCTAAGCCACGAAGCCGGCATTAGAGAAATTAGGCGTCGACAATCAAGATTGTTGGGCACGTTATGAAGAGAAATAAATGGAAAAATTTGGTGACAACTGGCAAAATTGATGTGTAAAGAGAAAGAAGAAGGCATAGAGATAAATAAATGTATGGCCGGGCCACATGGCATGATGGGGGAAAGAAGGCAGAGTTAATACAAGACTGGTGATCATATGAGATGACGAACCATGTCTGTCGGTGATTATTGCATGACACATGGTTATGATAATGATGATGATGTAAAGATGATGATAAATAGAGCAGAAGGACAATTAAATAATTTGTTCCGTTGCTTGTTTAACCTACAGAGATACAGTGTTGAACAATTAAAGTAACAACCAGGATTACCAGTCGGTGGAAGACCATCAGATAAGCAGGCGATGCAGCCTTGCTTACAGAAGATGAACATAATGTTCCAGAATCAACTACATATGTTGGTAACATGTCATGAATATTTATTAGATATACAATAATCACGACTCAAAAAAATAATTTATAACTGAGATGTCTTGAAAAACACAATTCACAAATATAAATTCGAAAAGTTTCGAACAAGTCTTAATTGTCTCCTATCTTGATTACAATAACAGACGATGGCACATGTCAAAAATAAATCAAGAAAAAAAAATGGTGAAAGTTCTATTCCACACTATGCAAAATATTCTAACCACATAACAACGTTGTTTTTGCTCAAATATAATCACCACGCGCTGTGAATACTTTATATCAGTGGTTCCCAACATGTGGCTCGTGATCCTAGGGGGTAGCGAAGCGTTCTCTGTTATATAACTCGGAAATTTGTACGAGGGATTAATTAGGGATTAAAATTATGATTAATTATTAGCATGAATTTTATGATAAAGAATATGGACAACGGAAAATCTTATTTCAGGGCACACACTGGCTCTTATTCTATACCCCGTATAGTGATCGAGAGGATCGAACAGTTTGCACATATGCAATAGTGATTACCAAATGGCTTCCCCCTATCGACTTGCACCGTGGAAGAACAACTTGTCATTATCTTTCTTTTTTTTTTTAGTGAATCCTTGTGAGGTCTACAGAAGACTGGTGGTTCAGTCTGGGGACATTTATTTGAGTCTGGGAAGAATGAATACACGGTTGAGAAAAATTCAAGAATTCGCTGGGAAAGTCATAACCACCATTTTTGAGATAATAATCACGCTAAATTGGTGAGTTTCCAGGAAAGGGATGATGCTGTGACTTAGTGCTCGATACAGTGACATGCTGGTGAATAAATTCAAGCCCGCGATATGATCGAAATGTCGGGGACGTCTCTAAAATGGAGTGTTGTTGCTGCATGACAACGTCCGCCCTCGTACGACTGCACTTTTAAAAGTGCTCTGAGATTTTAGGTCTTGAAATATCCAGCATACAGTTCAGACTTTACACCATCGGACACCAATTTTGGACTTGTGAAAGAACATTTTTGGTGTCAGAGGTTTGCAGATAACAACGAGGTAATGGAGTCAATGCAAAACTGGACTAAGGCCACACACAAAAACATTTTCCTAGAAGTCATCAACAAACTAGTGGACAAGTGGACCAAGTGTGTTGCCAGGCAGGGCGACTACGTTGAGAATTAACACACACAAAATATATGGTTCGCACCACAGTGAGGGGGAAAAAAACATTATTTGTAAAATGCCTGTTACTTCATGACTTCCCTTCGTCTCTTCTCTCTCTCTCTCTCTCTCTCTCTCTCTCTCTCTCTCTCTCTCTCTCTCTCTCTCTCTCTCTGTGAGTAGGTAAGTAGACATGAAACTGGTTAGCTAAGTAGGTCGGCAGGCTAGTTGACGAGAAAGCAGCTTGAAGCAAACAAGGAAGATGGGGAAGACGAAGGAGGAAGAGGAGAAAGAAGAAGAAAAGGAAGTGGGGAATGGGGCAATTACAATGAATACTATGGTGTTTGTGGTGCTCGTCGTAACGTTGGTGATGGTGATGTTGGCGATAGCATTGCTCTTGTGGTAGTGATGCTGTTGGTGGTAATCTTACAATTTGTGACAGTCGTGCTGGTGATGGTAATCGCGCCTTGGTGATGATGATGATGCTGATGGTAGTATTTCAAGCGAATGTATACAGCCAGAAGCTACTGCGATAATTGAATCTGTTAGTGAAGATCGGAATATCAAGCAATGATAATTGCCAATGCCTTAATAAGCAGGAAAGAAAATAATCGCATTGTTGTCGGGAAATCTACCATAAGGGGGCAGGCTCCCGCGGGATTAGTCTGAACAGTGCATGGCGGCAGCGTCATGGCGCTGGCCAACGTTTTGTCTTTTGTCATCGATGAATTGTAACCGTTTCTGGATTGCAGAAAACAGGCTTCCGAAATTTGTTGTTTGTCTTAACTCATCACTGTTTTCGCTATCCTCAGTTCACACATGACCGACTCCATATTTGAGTTTACCTCACGGATGGAACTGTCACGTGCCAGAGAGAGCTGTTGCTGAGAGACCGCTTCCAGCGGCGTAGTTGGCAGCGGGGAAAGCTGGGTACTGAATGATCTTCATCACAATGTTGTTTGGAGTCAGTGTTGCGTGGCGCTCTTCTAACTGTTCGCCTGTATGGTTTAACGAATGGCACATCTGCATTTCGGATGCAACAACGAAGCACATGTTTTCACCCCGTGATTCAGAAACAATGGGATCATGTTTGCGCAGATCACAGTACAGGACAGTTGTATTTAGCAATAAATCCAGGAGTACTATTACAATACGATAATAATAGTTTTAAAGTCCTCCAATCGATGACATAATACGGAAGAAACATGTTTTTAGTTTACTTTCTTCGAAACGTTGACGTACGCTTTCGACACGTTTACGCATTTGATGCCTTTCTGACCTTTAATTTGGGTTACAATATTATTATTTTATACCATTCCCATTTTTGGTAAGTTAAACACAAATTTGAGTGAACACACCCCTAATGAAATGTACGTGATCAGCTTATGCTGGCGAGTGCGAAACATTCTGAAAAAGAATGCACCTTTCAACTGTAACGTGGGTAATAATATTATTACTAATTCATTATTATTGTTTACCATCGGTTGTCATTTGGAACGTTTAATACAAAATAAAGTCATTGAGGTCAGTATGGCCGAATGAATAAGATCGCTTGCTCTTAAACATCCGGTGTACTGATGCTGAGATATTGGGTTCAACACCCTACAGGGGTCAGTTGGACTAGAATGTTGACTTGGCCTTGACTTGAGGACGTGTAAATTACAAGTACCTCAGAAGTCGGAGTGGGTTCGCCTGATGGCGAGGGACACTGGTAATAGAGAAAGCTTATCTTATCCACACGCAAAAATCAGTCCTGTGCACTAGAAGTCTAATGAGGGAATTTAACAGATTCAGTGCCAAACAAAATGTAGGCTTGGACCAAACAAAATGTAGGCTTGGACAAACAAAGAGTGGACTTGGACCAAACAAAGAGTAGGCTTGGGCCAAACAAAATGTAGGCTTGGACCAAACAAAAAGTAAGCTTGGACAAACAAAGAGTAGACTTGGACCAAACAAAAAGTAGGCTTGGGTCAAACAAAATGTAGGCTTGGACAAACAAAGAGTAGGCTTGGGCCAAACAAAATGTAGGCTTTGACCAAACAAAAAGTAAGCTTGGACAAACAAAGAGTAGACTTGGACCAAACAAAAAGTAGGCTTGGACCAAACAAAATGTAGGCTTGGACCAAACAAAATGTAGGCTTGGACAAACAAAGAGTAGACTTGGACCAAACAAAAAGTAGGCTTGGGCCAAACAAAATGTAGACTTGGACAAACAAAGAGTAGGCTTGGACCAAATAAAAAGTAGGCTTGGGCCAAACAAAATGTAGGCTTGGACCAAACAAAAAGTAGGCTTGGACAAAACAAAAAGTAAGCTTGGACAAAACAAAGAGTGGGCTTGGGCCAAACAAAAAGTAAGCTTGGACCAAACAAAAAGTAAGCTTGGGCCAAACAAAAAGTAAGCTTAAACCAAACAAAAAGTAGACTTGGACCACACAAAAAGTAGGCTTGGACCTATCATAAAGCTGGCTTTGACCAAATAAAATGTAGGCTTGGATTAAACAAAAATGTAGGCTTGGACCAAACATAAAGCAGGCTTGGACCAAACAAAGAGTAGGCTTGGACCCCAAAAGGTAGGCTTGGGCCAAACAAAGAGTAAGCTTGGACCAAACAAAGAGTGGGCTTGGACCAAACATAAAGTAGGCTTGGACCTATCATAAAGCTGTCTTGGACCAAATAAAATGTAGGCTTGGATCACACAAAAATGTAGGCTTGGACCAAACATAAAGCAGGCTTGGACCAAACAAAGAGTAGGCTTGGACCCCAAAAGGTAGGCTTGGGCCAAACAAAGAGTGGGCTTGGACCAAACAAAAAGTAGGCTTGGACCAAAAAAAAGCAGGCTTGGGCCAAACAAAGAGTGGGCTTGGACCAAACAAAAAGTAGGCTTGGATCAAACATAAAGTAGGCTTGGACCAAATAAAGAGTGGGCTTGGACCAAACAAAAAGTAGGCTTGGACCTATCATAAAGCTGTCTTGGACCAAATAAAATGTAGGCTTGGATCACACAAAAATGTAGGCTTGGACCAAACATAAAGCAGGCTTGGACCAAACAAAGAGTAGGCTTGGACCCCAAAAGGTAGGCTTGGGCCAAACAAAGAGTGGGCTTGGACCAAACAAAAAGTAGGCTTGGACCAAATAAAGAGTGGGCTTGGACCAAACAAAAAGTAGGCTTGGACCTATCATAAAGCTGTCTTGGACCAAATAAAATGTAGGCTTGGATCACACAAAAATGTAGGCTTGGACCAAACATAAAGCAGGCTTGGACCAAACAAAGAGTAGGCTTGGACCCCTAAAGGTAGGCTTGGGCCAAACAAAGAGTAAGCTTGAGCTTGGACCAAACAAAGAGTGGGCTTGGACCAAACATAAAGCAGGCTTGGACCAAACAAAGAGTAGGCTTCGATCCCAAAAGGTAGGCTTGGATCAAACAAAAAGTAGGCTTGGATCAAACAAAAATGAATGGTGTGAAATGGGAACGAGGAATGTGCCACAGTTATGACTTAAAAGTTGTTAATATGGTAGCAGACATGTTGTATTATTTATCAAATTGAAAGGGGTTGCTTAGGGACAATTGCTGCATATAAGCCAATGGCAGATAGGAGAAATGGCTGAAGGCGAATAATCCCACAGCCCTTAATTGGGTAAGTGTGGACAACGTACATACCAGTTATTCCAGTTTTTACCCTTGTCCGAGAAGGACTAAAGAAAGGAAATTGTAAATTGTTCACCAATTATTAATTATTACCAATTATATTACCAGTTTTATTACCAATATGACCAATTATTAATAATGACAGAGATCACAGAGGCGCCAGGAATACTAATCGGAGATTATAAATATAGATAATCTACGCTATGCAGATGACACAGTATTGATGGTGGAAAATGCAAAAGATGTGCAACAATTGTTGGACATTGATGTAACAGAGAGTCCAAAAGAAAGGATTCTCCTTGAACATCAAGAAAACATAAACAAAGGTTATATCAAAGAAAAATATGACATCAAAATGTACAATGACAAAAGAAGGGGAAATGCTTAAACAAGTGTGGATACATTTAAATACCTAGGTGCAATTATAAAATCAGATGGAATGTTCACAGCAGAGATTAAGAATAGAATTGGGCAAGCAAAAGTTGCATTTCAGAAAATGAAAACTATCTTATGCAATAAGTCACTATCACGAATGTAAGAAAGAGAGTGCTGAAATGCTATATAGAACCTGCTTTGCTATATAGCAGTGAATCTTGGAACGTAAATGAACAAATTAGGAAGAACTTAGAAGCAACAGATATGTGGTTTCTTGGACGAATGTTGCAAATTCCTTGGAATGCCCAAGTAACTAACAACGATTGCCTAAAACTGTCTAATGAAACTAAAACGTTATCTTATATATAAAAGGCATCTTATATATAAAAGGCAATCTCCGTCTGTATGTCCGTATGTCCTTTATGCGTTCGCGAACGGCCCATCCGATTAAGATGAAATTTTCTACACGTCTTCCTTTCATTCCAGCGCAGCCCACTGTGATATTTTTTTAGTGTGAAATCGGCTGCTTACCCAATATTATTTAATTTTCCATTTTTCATTGTAATTTCTATACAGCGAGGGGACTTAACTCTGTAAAAGTTATTTCAAGGGGCATAACTTTTCTGTATAACTTATAGTCATATTGTTGCATAGTTTTAAAAGATTTATAAACTCTTTGTCTATAGTTATATACCGGCATATGAGTTATAATAAACAGTGATACAATCTTTAAGGCATTTTCAAAGTTTTCATAAAAATAATGCATAATGCATAACATTGTAACTCATCTTTTTATGCTTAAAGAATAAATAAATAATAGTTACCTTATCTCTATCAAGTTTGAAGATTTTATATTTCTTTACACTGTCGCCAACTCTAAGAAGACATGGAACACCTTCAGCCATTATTAAATCTACAGGCATATGCGTTATAATCCTCCTCCTCCTCCTCTCCCCTCCTACCCTCTTCCTCTTCCCCTCCCCCTCCTCCCTCTCCCTCCTCCTCTTCCCTCTTTCTCCTCCTCCTCCCTCCTCCTCCCTCTTCCTCCTCCTCCTTCCTCCTCCTCCCTCTTCCTCCTCCTGCCTCCTCGCCCTTCTCCCTCCTCCTAATCACTTCGCTTCCTTCCTCCTCCCTTCTCCTCCTCTCTCCTCCTACTCCCTCCTCCTCCTCCCTCCTCCTCCTCTTACGTCCTCCCCCTCCTCCCTCCTCCTCCTCCCTCTTCCTCCCTCCTCCTCAACCTCCTCCTCCCTCTCCTCCTCCCTCCTCCTCATCCCTCCTCCTCCCTTCTCCTCATCCTCTCTCCTCCTCTCTCCTCCTCCTCCCTCTACCTCCTCCCTCCTCCTCCCTCCACATCCCTCCTCCCTCCACATCCCTCCTCCCTCTTCCTTCTCCTCCCTCCTCCTCCCCCTCCTTCCTCCTACTCCCTCCTCCTTCTCCCTCTTCCCTCCTCCTCCCTCCTCCTTCTCCCTTCGCCTCCTCCCTCCTCCTCCTCCTCCCTCCTCCTCCCTCCATCTCCCTCCTTCTCCCTCTCCTCCTCCCTCCTCCTCCCTCCTCCTCCCCCTCCTCCTCCTGCGTTCTTCTCCTCCCTCCTCCTACTCCCTCCTCCTGCCTCCTCCTCCCTCATCCTCCTCCCTCCTCCTCCTTCCTCCTCCTTCCTCCTCCTTCCTCCTTCTTCCTCCTCCCTCCTCCTCCTCCCTCCTCCTCCTCTCTCCTCCTCCTAATCTCTCCTCCTCCCTCCTATTCCTCCCTACTACTCCTCCTCCTTCCTCCTCCCTCCTCTTCCCTCCTCCTCCTCTCTCCGCCTATCTCTTCCTCCCTCCTACTCCTCCCTCCTCCTCCCTCCTCCACCTCCCTCTTCCTCCTCCCAGCTCCTACTCCTCCTTTTTCTTCTTCTGCTGCTGCTGCTGCCGCCGCTCCATTTACCCAAGTTAATTGTAGGGGAAGGTGTAAAGATCTTTCAAGTGCTCTTTCTAATGCTTTTTGTAAGTTGGTCTTCGTTTATCTAAGGTTGTTCTAACTGCAACCAATAAATGATTAGACAGGCAGACAGACAGACAGACAGACAGACAGACAGACAGACAGACAGACAGACAGACAGACAGACAGACAGACAGACAGACAGACAGACAGAGAGAGAGAGAGAGAGGGACAGACAGACAGACAGACAGACAGACAGACAGACAGACAGACAGACAGACAGACAGACAGACAGTCGGGAACGGGAACTTATATGACTACTTATATGAATTAAATTAGATGCTCCCCATCAGGGGCTGGGCGAAGCCGGGCCGGATCAGACAGACAGACAGACAGATAGACAGATAGACAGACAGATAGATAGTCGGGAACGGGAACGGGAGCTTATATGACTACTTATATGAATTAAATGAGATGCTCCACACCAGGAGCTGGGCGATGCCGGGCCGGGTCAGACAGACAGACAGACAGACAGACAGACAGACAGACAGACAGACAGACAGACAGACAGACAGATAGTCGGTAACGGGAACTTATATGACTACTTATATGAATTAAATGAGATGCTCCCCACCAAGGACTGGGCGAAGCCGGGCCGGGTCAGCTAGTATACAATAAGAAAGAGACAGATTTCTTCAGTCATGTGATGAAAAGCGAGGCATTGGATAACATCGTGACGACTGTAAAGAGCAATGAGAGCGCGGGCAGACCAAGAGAAATGATGCTGGGTGGACTGAGACGGTGACATAGAAGATTATCATCAACAGAGTTAATCCAGAACAGCAAAGATCGAGATCTGTGGAGAGACATGAACGGTTACACCAGCTGGCAGGACACTTGATGATGATGACGATGCACCAGTTATGTTACCATCACGAAGAGGGTTAAAGTACATTAGAGTATGAATTACAGAAGGAACATACAGGTTTCAGACAGGTCAGAGGAAATAGGAACTATATTTGTAACATGAGAACCAATACAGCGAGTACAGTCTGAAAGATTTTATATACTTGCTTCATAGACTACAGTAAGGCCGTCGACTGTGTTCAACATAGAAGTTGTGGAACATCATGAGTGGTATGTGATTTACAGCACAGTTCATCCACTTAATGAATCATATCATCATGAGCAACAAGCAGCCGTCAGGATAACCGGTGAAACATCAAACTGGTTTGAGGTGCGAAAGGAAATAAGACAGATCTACATACTCTCTCCATACATATTCAACATACAAGCGGAAAAAGTCATGAGAAATTTGAATAATAAAGATACAAACAATCTGTTGCATAATTTATTGCCTGGCATATTTCTCTGTATCTCGTCAGGAGCATACTACAGAAAATAGTTCGACATATAATGAAGAAATGTAATTAATTCTTTCAACGGAAATAAACAAACACATTGTCGTAAATCTAATTGTGTCCTTGTCGTAAATCTAAATGTGTCCTTGTCGTAAATCTAATTGTGTCCTTGTCGTAAATCTAAATGTGTCCTTGTCGTAAATCTAATTGTGTCCAGGAGCCCGGTGTGCCTGTAGCCTTCAACATTCATGTTGTCTAGTGTGTCCCCAGTCGGCGCCTGTGGCTTATGGATAGTGAGCTTTACAATATCAACCTACTGTGTTCATGCGATATCACCTTGCTTTGATTTTCACGATAGCACGAGAGACGGCCGTTCAGACAGCGATGACAAACTCCTGAACGTAACATTGCCTAGGTAATCACAGACCGCCAATAAATGTTGGGGTTAATTCGACTTCTAGCAAAAGGGCATGAAAATGACTAAAGTTTGACCTCTAGTTTCTACTTATTTTTTCTCCCCCCTTTTCTTCGCTATGAATGCATAACAGTGCATGATAGGAATGTACAGTATTTCTCCTGATATCACAGAGGACCTACAACAATATTGCAAAACTATTGGGATTGCATGTGTGTGTGTGTGTGCGCGCGCGCGCGCGTATGCGTGTGGTCCTTTACCACAATTGGCCTGGTGAATATGTATCTTGATTTCTATCCTATCGGCTTCACAGTTATACATCACACATGACCTTTGACGCCGCAAAACAACTGGAAGTGTGTCAATGTGAGGGTGTGCATGAGTGTGTATGCGTGTGTGTGTGTGTGTGAGTATGTATGCTCTCTGCATGTTTGTGTGTGCGTGTGGTCCTAAAGCCGCTCATACACAACATAGATCATCCAGACCTTCAACCTGTCCTCCCGTCTTATGTCTGCCAATGGCAGGTAATGAAGCCTCGTGGGAGGGGGCGGCACTGTAATTATCCGCCTGTGTTTTGCTTGTAGACATGGTAATCTGTTGTGCTCTAACAAATATTTGTCTAGTTTGAGTCTGTCAACTGTTTGTCTGCCTCAGTCGGTGACATTTGATTTCCCCAGCCATTCATATTTTGATAGCTTCATCCTAATTTGTATTGCTTCTTTTACGCGTTATAATATGTGGACAGCTTAGCCTTTATTGTCCTTTGCAGATGTGTTATGATATTGTGTTTGGTGGATCTGTGTATGTGTGTGCGTGTTGTGGACAAATACTTTCCAGCAAAGATATTATCAAGTATTGTATCATAGCTGTATTTTGCCGGGGGTCTTTGAGGCTGGGACACATTGATTTCTTGTCCCTACTGACATCTTGTAACTTACAAACAGCTAACATGAGCTGGGATTGATTGCAACATCCTGCGAAGACTGCGAAGGATCGGCAATTGTTATTGCGCCATCATCATGTGTCATGCCGAAAAGCGTGGGCGGTCATGTTCCGCCATCCCACACGATCACCAGAGTCGTGGATCGGCTCTGTGTTCTTGTCTCGACCATACTACGTTACCAAGCCATCCATGTATCTACTTCTCTGCCTTCCCCTTGATCTCTCCTCTCCCCGCCCCCCCCCCTCCCAATCTTGCCAGTTGTCACCAAGTTCTATTCCTCCGATGTCGGAGAGTGTCTGCCTGTATGGCGAGGAACCACCAGTCTGCACACCAATAAGCCAGACATGGGACAACGGATACTCACGCAAACCTCAGGTCCTGTATGACATCACACTGATGTTGGACAACAGGATGCCTTCATCCGACATACAGGACTTTGCGTTGGAGCTCAAGCCAATGAACACAAGCAAGTGTAACAGAGCACCGTCTCTGTTAATAGTTTAAGAGGGATTGATGTGCAAAGAATAGGCACGGTTGAGCATCCTAGGAAGACGTAGGGAAGGACGCTCAAGCCGTGACGCAGTGCTTAGTAAAGTTAGTTACAGCCTGGATCTGAACATATCAACATCGAGTGTATTCTGAAATCATCATGTAACCTGTTTTATACATTTGGACTTATTTCGTTAAATAAACCTTTTGAAAATACAATCGGGACTCAGCTTAAATATATCATTCTAATTGTTTACTCTGTAATAGAGTAAAATTGGTGCCGCTTAACCAGGATTTTGGACTTAGATGTCGCGGACACAATGCAGAAGTACTAAGAAAAGATGCAGCACAACGGAGAACTTTCATTGAACACCTTTTCTCGGCTTGCTGCGACAAAAATGGATGATTTTACTGAGTGAATTTGGAATCTTATTAGAAGTAGTACTCAAAAGATCCAGACCAGACCACCCTATGAAAGCTTGTAACTTACAATAGAACCACCACAAAGCATTTTTTCGGCTACTCGATTGGAGCGCCGCCATACATATTCGAATGAATTGGTAGATCTTACCATCGTAAGCTTTATGTCAGAATCGTAAGCTGTTTGTCATCATGAACTGGAGTGACCTGACTGTCGTCACTATGCTGTGAGTTTTGACCTGCCGTTATCGCAGCCGTTAATTGACCTTACTTGTCTGAAGGTCACTTACTTACTAGAACTGTCCAAGATTGAAGAAATTTTTCAACTCTCAAAATTAAAACAGCCGCAACCAACTTGAAAACTACAGATTATCGAGATGTCATGAAGAATGCGATTTACTTGCTTTGGTCTTTTTGGACGCGGGTAGGCATAGTGGGTTGCCGACCTGCTGAAAAAGAGAACCTACTGTAATCGCTTCATTTCTCTTAAGCCGTTTCAAGTCGTCCAGAAGTGCCCTGTATCGGGTGAAAAGAAGCCGCAAGTCTGGGGTGCCCGACCATGGGTGAAAGTGGAAATACTCCTCGCGCTAGAGAAACCAGAGATGTCTGAGGATTGATGTAACCACCAGAGACTGCTTTCCGGGGATCCAAAAACCGACAGGACAACTAGAAGATAAGGTCGTCGTTTGGAGAAATCTAAGAAATTACAGCTTCAAGTATCCTTATATGATTACATAAAACGAACGGTATGGATTGTTAATTTTAGGACAATTATTATAATTGTGTAATAATTGTTGTTTATTGATTAGATCGACCTTATTAGATTTTGGCAAGGACGATATCATGGCAACACAAGATAACACAGATGAGACAATGGGTGAAATAGAGAGTCCAGAATTGTCCTCTTGCTGATGGAGTGGAAGAACACGACACGCTTGTTTTTTATGTGAAGCCTACACTTGTCAAACATAACCCTCAGCCGGCGTATGTGGATTTACTTTCCTGTTAGACCTACGGACGATGTGTTTCAGCCCTTTAACGGTATTTAATTAAGGTTTAACCAAGATAAAATAATGTGGTGTGTTAGATAAAATTGATTTATTAATTTGAACATTCGATATTTATAAGAGGAAAAACAGTTGATTATGTCTCTTGTTTAATTTAAATAAGATCATATATTTAGTGATATTTATTAAATAAATTATTAAGGAGTTTGTGAACAAGAAGTTCGAAAAGTTATTACAGGATTTGAATATAAGCCACATAAAAACGTCCTATTATAGACCTTCTTCAAATGCGAAAAATGAGAGACAACATCGGACATTGTATAACATAATAGCAAAAATTGTAGAAGAACATGAAAAAGATTGGGACCTTTACTTGGGACCTGCACTGAGCGCGATACGAACTAATCAAAATGAGGGGACAGGGTTTTCACCATTCTACTTATTACACGGGAGAGAGCCTATACTACCAATTGACAATCTGTTAAAACCAAGACGTAAATATATGGGGGAGGATTTTTAGGAAATTATTTTACAAGAAATGCACAAAGCGCATGTAAGGTTAAGGAACAATATAATTAAAGCCAGAAAAAGACAAAAAAGCTACGCAAACAAAAATACACAATTACAGGAATTTAAAGTAGGTGATAGAGTTTATTATAAGAAGCATAGAAGGAACTCCAAATTTGATGCTCATTGGATTCCAGGTTATTATATTTTAGAAAGGTTAGGTACTGTATCATACATTATAAAGAACCAAATCACAGGACATGTAGCAAGGGCACACGTAGAGCACTGAAGAAGAGATAATGAAGATAAGAAAGACAATAATAATAATTATTATTATTATTCAGATGACTTATATTCAGATGGACAACTCGTCAGAAGAACTATAATACCCCTAGATTTTGGAAAAGATCCGTTACAAAGTCAATTAATAACAACACCAGTTTACGAGGATACTTTTGAACAGACAATACCGAAAACGTTGATGAAAGAAGAGAGGAATACGTATGATGGTTGTTATGATAGTGTAAAATCTATGGAAGAAGAGGTAACCGCTCCATTCAAAAATACCAGACAAGCAGTGAAAAGGAGAATAGAAAGACAGAGAGAAAGAGAAGTGAAAACACAGAGGAGAATCAGAGAAAATTCATCAAGCGACGATGACATGCCACTACTCGAAAGATCGTTAAGAAACTATGATACACAGATTAGATTGGATATAGAAAGGAAAAAATTAGCGGCTGCTAGCAATAGACATACAGATGAAGAAGAAGGAATGGATGAAAATTCAGAATCTAATGGAGATAGTAGCATGAAGGAAAATATTTCTCTACGAGAGGATGAAGACATTGATGTGGAGATAGCACTTATACTGAAAAAACTAGAGTTACTGAAGAAATGGAGACACAGTAGATAAAGTGATAGAAAATGCTGCAGATAGCAGGATGAAAATTTTGTGGTTTAAATAGGAAATTGATAATTGTTGAAATACGGTAGCTGTGTATTACAGGTGTCTTATAGAAACAGAGTGGCAAATGGTTTGATTAATACTTGTACTGAGTTGTCTTGAGGAGTAGACATGATGTTGTATATTTTAGTAATAAGTTAGATCATAAGGATGTAAATTCTCGTGTGGTCTTGAAGATGTATTTTTATTGCCATTTGATTTTAAGATTTGACTTGTTGAGTTTTCTTAATAGATAAATAATTTATTGTTAGTCCGTAAAAGTGACTAACAATGGATAGGATGTATGTCGTATTATTTTGAATAATGTTTTGGTTGATTACCTTTATTTGATATGAGGGGAAAGAAAATGTGTCTTCAAAACGTGGGGGGGGGGGGGGGGTATGATATCCTGTTTTGACTTCGTTTTGGTTGACTCATGATTTTAGTTAAGTTGTCTTGTGTATTGTAATTACCCTTGTTTACAAATAAGTTGAAAATTGTTAAAAATTTTGTTCACAAGCAATTATTGTTTTGTTTAGAATAAAAAGTAATAAGACAGGGCCTTAATTAAAACCTTTCGTTCAGAAAATAGCAAACAAACATATGTGGACTAGAGGAGAGACATATTTCCCTTGTGAGTAATAAGTTTTAGTAAACATGAGTATTATAAACTTCGGCCTTATGATAGTAAGAAGGCTGCTGCACCAGTCAGCATTAATGGTTGGAATATGGGGGGTTAATTACATGTAAGTTAGAAACACATGCAATGCTTAGATGATGGGGGTATAAAGCTGGTAGAAATATATGGTTCTAGGAGGTTGAAATAAGAGTTGCATTGATTGAAGGTATATGGATTGGATGTCATATTATATTAAGGAATAAACGTGACTAACGTCTATAGCGGGTGTAAAAAGAGGTTGTGATAGTTAGAAAATATAAGAAGCTGGTTGATGGGGAATGGATATTAATGTGGATGTAGATAGCAGCACATATGGTTTAGTACAAAGTTAGAACAAGAATGCTTATCATGGGATGTGAGGGGGTAAAAATAAGAGCTGTGATAAACAGCGTTAATTAATTTACAATATGTTCATGGAAAATGAACATGGTTAATGGTTTCATGATGGGACATAAGACAGGTGAAATATGGTCAGGAGTGTGGATGGCACTACAAATATTGAGTATATAGAAGAAATTTTGGATCAACTTAATTTATAGAGATGCAGATTCATAGATCATAAGATGTGTTTTTGATAAACTTTTAATTGTAAACGTTTTTACGTTTGCAAGGGAGGTAAATGTGATTGTTTTTGACTACTTCTTTATATCTTCATAACTGGGTGCGCACCCCATCTTTTCTGTCTATCCTGTGTTGTGTTGTTGATGTTGAGAAAGAATGAGAAGTTACATAACGCAAAGTATATACCAACGATATTTTTTGAATGAACAATTGTATATAGGAATTGAAATATCTTTATGAACTGTGTTTTTTTATGAAACCTTGTAAACTCAGAAACGAAGAAGAAGTATCACTTCATAACATAGCGGTTAGCTATAAGAGAGTATTGTAAGAGATAGGAGAGTATTATAAGAGATAAGAGAGAATGATAAGAGACAAGTGGAGAATTATAAGAGACAAGTGGAGAATTAGATTCGAAGGATGTAGAGGTAAAGTTCATTAGTTAGTTTAAGATGAGTTGGAGAAATAATATTGGGGTTAAAGTTTTAGTGAGGGAAAGAATAATTAGAATAAGTAGGTTAGGGATTAAGACTTTTGAAGAAAAGTCTTTTTAAAGAAAGGGAGGTCTGTAACAGAGCACCGTCTCTGTTAATAGTTTAAGAGGGATTGATGTGCAAAGAATAGGCACGGTTGAGCATCCTAGGAAGACGTAGGGAAGGACGCTCAAGCCGTGACGCAGTGCTTAGTAAAGTTAGTTACAGCCTGGATCTGAACATGTCAACATCGAGTGTATTCTGAAATCATCATGTAACCTGTTTTATACATTTGGACTTATTTCGTTAAATAAACCTTTTGAAAATACAATCGGGACTCAGCTTAAATATATCATTCTAATTGTTTACTCTGTAATACAAGCAAGCAAGCAACCAAGTTCTCTAATGTATTTCTTCTCATAAAATATTAAGTTAAAAGAAAATCCAAAACATTGACTGTTATTTAGTGACAAATAACTTGTGTCCACTCTACGAAAGACAAAAAATTTTTACCAAGTGTACCAGCGTAGTTGATAGCGAATTGTGCTATCATGGTCGGACGCTGGTTCGACGCCTGGGCTTGTTGTCTGCGAAAGTGAGGGACATTTTGGTCACTTATTCCTCGGTGTATTCTGGCCTACATGTGATGACCCTATCACATCACAGGCCCATCACGGGCAACTGCTCCAGGACTATAATTTGTTATGGGAAAGGGGGAGGGGGGAAATAGCGCAGTAGCATACATGCCTGTCTGCCCGGTAGTCGTGGGTTCAAATTCATATCGACGCAGATTTGTTGAAATTTGTTGGGTACCAGGAAATGTCTTGGAAAGTAAATAAAAGCCGCTGGTCGGGAGACACTGACCACATCAGCCTCTAATGTCGATTGGTCGATATAACAGAGAGGTAGCACCGTATGTCCTTAATGCTGCCAGACGTTTACAAGATGTCCATTACTTGACTTGTTGTCACTCGGTGAACTCAGGGAATGCCGGTTCGCTCTCTCTGTTGGAGGGTGAGAACTCCCTCGTTCACATTCAGATCTCACGATAAATACATCCAAAGACAGCAGCCTCCAGGGATGAGAACCACATGTAGGGCGTTACTTCCTGCTTGCTGAGCAACTCTAGTGTGTGTGTCACACACACACACACACACACAACACACACACACACACACACACACATACACTAGCAGTTAGTTCTGTCGACTACTCTACATTCATGAAGGAATTTGTGTGATCATAATGAATGAATATTGAACGCGTACATGCAACGTCCCACCTGTTGTCAGTGTTTTCAATATATGTTTTACCGCGTATATTTTTCACAATTTTGTTTATCTAACAACTGACAGCAATATGGGGGGAAAGAGGGTTGGGAGATATCGCGGACGAATGAGAACGTGCAATATGCAGTTTCGAAAAATTCAACCAGACCAGTACATGCATAGCTCTAATGAGGAAGTGATACACAACCAGTACATGAATTGATACATAGCTCTATAGAGGAAGTGATACACAACCAATACATGAATTGAGACAGAGCTCTATAGCGGGAATGATACACAACCAGTATATGAATTGAGACAGAGCTCTATAGAGGGGGATGATACACAACCAGAACATAAATTGATACATAGCTCTATAGAGGAAGTGATACGCAACCAGTATATGAATTGAGATAGAGCTCTACAGAGGAAGTGATACACAACCAGTATATGAATTGACACAGAGCTCTATAGCGGGAGTGATACACAACCAGTATATGAATTGATACATAGTTTTATAGAGGGAGTGATACACAACCAGTACATGAATTGATACATAGTTCTATAGAGGAAGTGATACACAACGAGTACATGAATTGATACAAAGTTCTATAGCGGGAGTGATACACAACCAGTACATGAATTGAGACAGAGCTCTATAGAGGGAGTGATACACAACCAGTACATGAATTGATACATAGTTCTATAGAGGGAGTGATACACAACCAGTACATGAATTGAGACAGAGCTCTATAGAGGGAGTGATACACAACCAGTACATGAATTGAGACAGAGCTCTATAGAGGGAGGGATATTTTAACTGACCTGGACTCACAGATCCGCCCAGACTAAGATAGGTGCCAGGAAATATTATGGGATATAAAGGCAGCAGGCGTGGTGTTGACCACATATCACATGGAGTGCCAATTGATCTATAGAAATGTAGGGCTAGCGTCTTATATTGAATACCATGTAAGCTGTGGGAAATGGTCTTTCACTTGACAATACTTGCCACAAAGGCAGGGTTGTGAAAACACATTGTCGATCATACCAGTAGATAAGCGGCTCCAGGAACAAGAAGACTAAAGACGGACAGAAGCACCTGTGGGAAAATTATCTGATAACAATTTTCATTTTTGAAAACATAAATAAAAACATGGATAATGCATGCGTGAAACTCTAAACTTGTAATCAGCCCTGCCCTGTTTTGAATAACAACGCCACGCTGAAGGCTAACAGGGATAAATAGTGCAGACGCTCACAAGTAGACCGGAAACGCTCCAATCGCCTCTCGTCTCAAATCAAGCTGGCGTTGATCAGCCCAGACCTGTATAGACACAATCAGCAATGTATTCCGTTTGGAAGTATGAGGATGTTATATTTTAATATTGTCTAATGTTTGATAAGAATGAAACTGTGGGATGAGATGGGTTGTGTGCGAAGAGCAGATTCTACGAACCGTTTGAAACAGACAAAAGTCTATCAACCGTGCAAACAGGCTTGCATGACGGTGAGTATGGCGAACAAAAGAGTCCCCACAAAAGCCGACGCTCTGCAGGAGTACATGATCTTGTTGAGCTGGAGCATGCTGGGATCGATGCGTGTCATCCAAGCTATGACTATCATTGTTGTTGTTATTGTACTTCTCATTGTTCTTCTTCTTGTTCGTATTCTTACTATCATTATTATTGGCTGTTTCGAAGGTGGCCTTGTTGTACAAATGTCTGCTATCGTGAGGCGCCGTGGTTCGACTCCTGCTAAGCGTTTAACTTATGATTTAGGGTAATATTATAAATTTTTTTGAGAATTATATACAAAGACATTCTGAGGTTCGCATTCACCTCGTGATGAATTTACAGACTTGGATAATGTTACACAGCAGCTAGTAGTAGTAGTAGTAGTAGTAGTAGTAGTAGTAGTAGTAGTAGTAGTAGTAGTAGTAGTAGTAGTAGTAGTAGCAGCAGCAGCAGCAGCAGCAGCAGTAGTAGTAGTAGTAGTAGTAGTAGTAGTAGTAGTAGTAGTAGTAGTAGTAGTAGTAGCAGCAGCAGCAGCAGTAGTAGTAGTAGTAGTAGTAGTAGTAGTAGTAGTAGTAGTAGTAGTAGCAACACCAGTAATAGTAGTAGCAGCAGTAGTAGTAGTAGCAGCAGTAGTAGTAGTAGCAGTAGTAGTAGTAGTAGTAGTAGTAGTAGTAGTAGTAGTAGTAGTAGTAGTAGTAGTAGTAGTAGTAGTAGTAGTAGTAATAGTAGTAGTAGTTGTAGTAGTAGTTGTAGTAGTAGTAGTAGTAGTAGTAGTAGTAGTAGTAGTAGTAGTAGTAGTAGTAGTAGTAGTAGTAGTAGTAGTAGTAGTAGTAGCAAGCAGTAGTAGTACCTGCAGTAGTAGTAGTAGTAGTAGTAGTAGTAGTAGTAGTAGTAGTAGTAGTAGTAGTAGTAGTAGTAGTAGTAGTAGTAGTAGTAGTAGTAGTAGTAGTAGTAGTAGTAGTAGTAGTAGTAGTAGTAGTGGCAGCTCTAAAGGACCAGTTAAAATCTATGTGGTCTATTAGGTATATGCTCTTCCTCATTCACCCCATTGGGGGAGTAGGCCCTCAATCAAATCTCTTCACTCCAATCCCTCTTTTGCTAAGCTATCCTATTCAACTCCTGACATGTCCTCCACCTAATATTAATTTCTGTATCTATTTCTCCTCTCCGTGTGTTTTATGACTTCCTCTATTTCCTTTGCCCTGTGTATTCCAGACACAGGCCAGTCTCTAGTTTGGTACAGGGTGTATTTTTAAAGACTGTAGTGTTTTAAAATATTATCTGTCCAAGTTTTGAATTTACCTGTTATGTTGCATGAACTTTACAGAGGGTGAAAACAAAACTTAGACCGGCAATATTTTCAAACACTGCACAGTCATTAACAATATACACCCTGTATATGATGTTAGCCCCGTTGTTGTAAAGTCCACTCGGCACTCAATGGGAGATGTTGTTAATATCAAGCCGATGGCCTTTACTTCCGAGTACATTTCCTGACACTCAGTTTAGGATGGGTGGGTGTGGTCGCTCAGGTCACTCTAACATCCCACACGCAAAACTCAGTCATCTACTTCTATAAACAGTATGTAAGGACTACGCTCGAGTTTAAGCGAGCGAACAAGAAGAAGAAGAAGACTTTAACATCCCCGCTTTGATGAGGTTGCGAGCATATGGTCATCGAGTTGGCAGGCAAGCGTGCTAGCCACTGCGCTGTGGTGGATATTCCAATGAGAGACTCACTAACATACGTATGTTCCCTAGACTCGGTGTGTCGGGGAATTATGAAACTGCGAGTCTCGCTATTCCCTATGTCGGTGTTTATGTGTGTGTGTGTGTGTGTGTGTTTGTGTGTGTGTGTGTTTGTGTGTGTTTGTGTGTGTGGGTGTGGGGGTGTGGATGTGGGTGTGTGGGGTGGGGGTGTGGGTGGGTGTGTGTATATGTTGGTGCGTGTGTGAGTGGGTGGGTGGGTTGGTGCGTGTGTGAGTGGGTGGGTGGGTGGGTGGGTGTGGGGTGTGTGTGTGTGTGTTTTCTTTTCATCGTGTCACTTTTACGCATCATTCTGGATACAGAACTGTAGCCACAGTGCATTACACATTCTTTCTCTACACTGTGAAATCCTGTCCGGAACACGCAAGATAATGTATGGCCGCGGGTTCCCGATGGATAACCTTATTCAAAGACAAGAAAGCAAAAATGAACTCAGCCTGTCTTAAACTGTACTGGAGTGCCTCAAAAGCTCAAAGGAAGACCCATAAGCCGCAAATACCCGTCCCTATTGTCCGTACTCTAATGAAATCTTCCCCTCCGACATCGATCCGACAACAAGATAAGCGTGTGCCATAGCTTTACCTATTCAACAGCTTGATTAAATTCGAAAACGTTATTACAAAACCATTTATGACCGTCTTTTTCTGTTCCGAGTGATGCGTGTGTATGTGGGGTTTATCTCGTCTGCATCACATTTGGCGACAAACTGAGACTCCTACTTTAAATATTTTAAATACTCCACAAGGCATATGTTAGCCTTGTTTGGGCTGCTGTCAGAAGGCCCGTCATGACTACAAGTCAACACGCCGGCTACTGTAAAACTGAATAGGAAGTGTTTATTCGCAAACGGTTCTGGTCACGTGACGTCTATATCTTCTATATAAGAGAGCAGTACAAACTGGCATATCGTTGGGGGACAGTATAATGTATTAAGTTAGGGTTAGGATTAGGGTTAGTGAATACATGGTAGTAATACATGTTCCAGGGCCCCATCTGTGAATAAACTCTCCCAACTGAATAGCCTCCTCATAGAATTCTACCTGGCATATTCTTTAACAGCCAACATTGGAAGATAGCAAATTTTAAAAACAATTATTTATTAAATTGTCTCGCAGCAGTTTCTTACTCAGAGTTCGTAATGTGATAGCGAAATCACATTTTGTAGTCATGAGAGCAAGGAGAAATAGATGGTCAGGCATTCCTACACTTTGACAAGCGACGGGTCCAGGATTCATTGGTCCACAGTCATTAAAACTACACCCTATACTATAATTGCATACTATTTAGTCCATCTTGTAAGAACTAAGTAATATTTTGTTCATATTGCTAGAATTGCATAATATTTAGTTCCTCTTGTAAGAATTACGTGCTGTTTATTTTATCTTGTTAGAACGTTTTTTTTTTTTGTTTTTTTTTTTTGCATATCCCTTATAGGACGTTGCAGTCAACATCAGCATTTTTCAGCTACTGTTGATGTACTAGGCAAGATTACGCAAGTTTGCCATTGCTTTCTGAGCGACCGGCTCACATACCCCTAAGTTACCAACGCGGCGAGAACCGCTACAGATTCTCGTGCAGTTTACGTTACTCACGAAAATATACGGGATTACGGAGAAAGACGTTAATTCCTCGGCCAGGGAGACCGACTTGTTAGAACTACGTGCTGTTTATTTTATCTTGTAAGAACTACGTGCTGTTTAGTTAGTGTTCCTAGAATTGCATACTTCTTCTTCTTCTTCTTCTTCTTCTTCTTCTTCTTCTTCTTCTTCTTCTTCTTCTTCTTCTTCTTCTTCTTCTTCTTCTTCTGCGTTCGTCCGGAGTTGTTTTTTTTCGGACGTGACTGCGTTGTGCCTGTTTACAGCAGAGCTGCGTTCTTGCGCCGTCAGGCCGACACATCCGACTTCTGCGGGCATTTGTTGACCGGGTTAACCTTCCCGGGGGAATTGCATACTATTTAGTTCATCTTGTAAAATCTAAGAGATGTTTAGTGAGTGTTTCTAGAACTGCATACTGTTTTGTTCATCTTGTAAAAACTGCATACTCTATTTAGTTAATATGTAAAGAAATGCATACTAATTTAGTTTATCTTGTAAGAACTACATGTTGTTTAGTTTATCTTGTAAGAACTACGTGCTGTTTAGTTAGTATTTCGAGAACTGCATACTATTTAGTTCATCTTGTAAAAACTGCATACTATATTTAATTAATATGTAAAGAAATGTATACTAATTTAGTGTATCTTTTAAGAACTATATACTAATTTATTTCATGTTTTAAGAACCGTATACTATATAGTTCTTCTTGTAACAACTACAAACTGCTTAGTTCGTTTTGTAAGTACTAAATATCATTGATGTCCTAAGAATTACAAGATTTGAAGCTGATCCTGTAGAATCCTTGCTCATGACTGACTGCATAAAATTTATATTCGTGGGGAGTTTGTGTTGTGGTTTTTCCTTAACATCTACATCACGAGAAGCTATGTACATGTTATAAATATTCTAAGAAAGAGAGTGCTGAAATCTTATATATAAAAAAGGATCTCCGTCCAAATGTATGTATTTATGTCTGTATGTCCTTTATACGTTCGCGAACGGCCCATCCGATTGAGATGAAATTTTCTACACGCCTTCCTTTCATTCCAGAGCTGCCAACTGTGATATTTTGTTAGTGTGAAATCGCCTGCTTACTCAGTATTATTTCATTTTTCATTTTTCATCATAATTTCATATATTTCAGGGGACCTAACTCTGTAAAAGTTATTTCAAGGGGCATAACTTTTCTGTATAACTTATAGTCATATTGTGGCATCGTTTTCAAAGATTTATAAACTCTTTGTCCATAGTTATGTACCGGCATATGAGTTATAATAAATAATGATACAATCTGTAAGGCATTTTCAAAGTTTTCATAAAAATGATGCACAATGCATAACATTGTAACTCATCTTTTTTTGCTTAAGAAGTTACTGTAGTCATGCAGGTGATTAGAAAGAGATTTCATTAAAAATAATGGATGGTGTGTGGAAAACGTTCTTTTAAGTTACTTTTTTTGTTGTATGAATTTAATGAAGCCGGACAGGGTCAGGCAGACAGATAGACAGACAGATAGACAGTCGGGAACAGGAACTTATATGACTACTTATATAAATTAAATGAGATGCTTCACACCAGGAGCTGGGCGATGCCGGGCCGGGTCAGACAGACAGACAGACAGACAGACAGACAGACAGACAGACAGACAGACAGACAGACAGATAGTCGGTAACGGGAACGGGAACTTATATGACTACTTATATGAATTAAATGAGATGCTTCACACCAGGAGCTGGGCGATGCCGGGCCGGGTCAGACAGACAGACAGACAGACAGACAGACAGACAGACAGACAGACAGATAGTCGGTAACGGGAACGGGAACTTATATGACTACTTATATGAATTAAATGAGATGCTTCACACCAGGGTCTGGGCGAAGCCGGGCAGGGTCAGCTAGTGCTTTATAAAACTAGTTTTGCTGTATGGCAACGAATCTTGGAATGTAAATTAACAAATTAGGAAGAACTTAGAAGCAACAGAGATGTGGTTTTTGAGATGAATGTTGCGAATTCCTTGGACTGCAGAGTAACTAACAACGATTGCCTGAAAGAGGCTAATGAAACTAAAACATTATATACAACAATAAGAAAGAGACAAACAGCTATTTTTGGTCATGTGATGAGAAAGAAGAGAGGCATTAGAGAACATTGTGACAACTGGAAAGATCAGGGGAAGAGAGGCAGAGGCAGACCAAGAGAAATGATGCTGGATGGATTGAGACGGTGGCATGGAGGAATATCATCAGCAGAGTTGATCCAGAACACCAAAGACCGAGATCTGTGGAGAGCCTTGAACGCCTACGCCAGCCGGCAAGGCACTCGATGATAATGATTCTGGGTGCTTTCTTCTATGTGTCTGGCAATTTTGCCAAGGCAGAGATAGTCGTGACAATTGTGGCTTACCCATGTCGACCTTAAACAGGGATCTTCAGTGTGTGTAGTAGCCTGCACGAGGGACTTTCTATTCCTTCGCCCTTATTCGATCTAAAGACCTAAAGATCATTGAGGAAGTTTCTTCTTCATCACCATCATAAGCATCGTGTGGCGTGTCGATATGTATGGGCGACCATGGTTCACCATCACCCATGACCATCAATCTCAGATCCAGTCTGTGTTCATGTCTCTAGAGTGCCTATAGACCAAGCCGTCATCTCTGTTTCTTCCCCTCTGCCGTTCACCCCAGCAATTCTGCTATTGAACCCAAATTCACGTTACGGAGGAAAAGAACGCTGAAATACAACCACGTGCATACCTTATAATAGCTAACATCAGAGTTTTTAACATTTTCTTTCTTTCTTTCTTTCTTTCTTTCTTTCTTTTTCTCTTTCTTTCTTTCTTTGTTAAATCAATCTGGGTTTACTACTACAACTACTACTACTACTACTACTACTACTACTACTACTACTACTACTACTACTACTACTACTACTACTACTACTACTACTACTACTACTATTACTACTACTACTACTATTACTACTACTACTACTACTACTACTACTACTACTACTACTACTACTATTGAAACAACAACTACTACAACGACTCCTATTACTACTAGTAATACTATTGCAACAACTACTACAACGACTACTATTACTACTGTTAATACTATTGCAACAACTACTACAACGACTACTATTACTACTAGTAATACTATTGCAACAACTACTACAACGGCTACTATTACTACTGTTAATACTATTGCAACAACTACTACAACGAATACTATTACTACTGTTAATACTATTGCAACAACTACTACAACGGTTACGACCATATTAACGGCCATCACAAACACAAATCAACAATTACTTAGTTGATTCTGCTGATATTACAACAGAAGACAGTTGTATTATTAGAATGACATGCCGCTAAATACTAAAAGCATGTTTCTATCCATTATATCCATTATTTCAGACACCAGCTGTCTACGAATTTCTGACATAAGCTCTTCATCATTCGAAATCATCTATATTTTACCACACCAACAAGTTAGCACCCGCAGATAGCGAAACCAACCTCCAGCGGTTTTACGGTCATCGTGTAGTCCGACCTATGTAGAACGTCGTCCTCATCACGGCGCGGAAAACAAGCTTCTCGATCTCTTGCCACTTCTCCAGCCTCAGCCAGTTTTCTTGGATGTTCAGATCTTGCAGAACTTCAGTATACTTCTTCTTCCTGGTCTCGATGATTCAGGTCTGTGTTCTTGTCCCGAACACTGCCAAACGATCAAGGTATTTATCCCTCTGTCTTCCTCTTGCTCTTTTTTTCCATCAAGCTTGTCAGTTGTCACCATATTTTCAAGGTCATTTCTCCTCATAACATGTTCAAAAATATCTTGACTGTCTACTCTAATTTCTCCAACAATTTCTGTAACATTTAAGGCCAAAAGCTCCAATTTTCTTCTTTGGTGATAGCAAAACTGTCCAAGACTCACAACCATATGTTGCCACAGGAAAGACGCCTGTTCTCACAAATTTAACTGTACCCCGTTTGACATTGGCACCTTGCCGTCTTGACAGACGATAGTTTGTGCTTTAAAAAGGCATAATAACTTTTAACTATGGCGGTAGCGAGTGTGACTGATAAGGCCAATTTGCGCTGTAAATGTCCGTTCACAGTGGGTGCATGTGAACACGTGGTCATTTCCACCATCATGCACCATCTTACGTCTCAAACGCTTGGTGTGTGACTTTTCTGCAATAATTTTCTCCTTTGACTTTATTCCATTTCTGATATTTGCCCTCCATGCAACACGTTCAGCGGCGACTTGCTCCCAATGTGCATTATCAATGCCTGTATCAATCATGTCCCGCTTACACACATCTTTGTATCGTAGTAGAGGCCGACCCTGAGATCTCTTACCCATCTGTAATTCACCAAAAAAGATATCCTTTGGTATTCTACCATCATCCATCCGCCTAAGATGTCCTATCCATCTAAGTCTACGAAGACTGAGCATGGAATAAACTGTCACACAACCTGATCTTTCCAATACTTCAGTATTTGTGATTTTGTCTTGCCACTTAATACCAAGAATTCTTCGCAGACACCGCATATGAAAACTGTTTAAATTGTTCTCTTGGTGTGAGTAAGTTGTCCAGGTTTCACTGCCATAGAGAAGAGTACTAAGGACACAGGCTTGATAGACAAGGACTTTTGTTTTGGCAGTAAGCTTCCTGTTCTCCCAGACTCTTTTTCTTAACCTGTTCATTGTTGTTGCTGCCTTACCAATCCGGATGTTGATTTCCTGATCTAGGGATAATTTGCTATTTACCACCGATCCTAGATATGTAAAATGGTCTACTATCTCTAGTTCGGCGTCGTCAATAAAGATTGATGGTACCCCATGTGCACCTTGTGACATAATCTGTGTCTTCTTTTTGCTAATTGTTAAACCAAATTCAGAACAAGCATTGGAGAATGCAGATAGTAGACATTGCAATTCTTCCTCAGAGTGGGTCGTAACTGCAGCATCATCTGCAAAAAGCAACTCTCTGATCAGTACCCTCCTAATTTTGGTCTTAGCCTTCAATCTCTGAGCATTGTAGAGGCCGCCATCTGAGCGTGAGTGAATGTATATACCACCATCCTGATCACGAAATGCATATTTCAGTAGAAGTGAAAAGTATATTCCAAAGAGGGTGGGAGCTAGTACACAACCTTGCTTAACTCCACTCTTGATTTCAAATTCTTCAGAAGTTGCACTATCAAACTTGATTATACCCTTCATGCCTGTGTGGAACGATTCCACAATGGACAGAAGAGTTGGTGGGCAGCCAATCTTCTTTAGTGCCTTGAACAGACCCTCACGACTGACCAAATCAAATGCCTTTGTGAGGTCGATGAAGGCAATAAACAGTGGTTGATTCTGTTCACGGCATTTTTCTTGCATTTGTCGCAATGAGAATATCATATCAGTGGTAGACCGGTTCTGTCGAAAGCCACACTGTGATTCGGGGTAGACTTGATCTCCTAGGACTTGAAGTCTGCGCAGAACAATTCTGGCAAATACTTTTCCAACAATACACAGAAGTGAGATACCCCTATAGTTGTTGCAGTCGCTCCGATCGCCCTTGTTCTTGTACAGTGTTATGATGCTTGAATCTTTGAAATCCTGTGGGACTTGTCCTTCACGCCAGCATAGCTCTATTAGCTGGTGGATCTGTATAGTGAGTGTGTCTTGCCCACTCCTGATAACCTCTATTGGAATCCCATCCTTACCTGGAGCCTTGCCAGATGCAAGTTCATTTATACCACACTTAACTTCTGTTATGGTGGGAAGTGTGTCCAGGTGGTCAAGAGTTGGTAGAGCCTCTATGGCGTTGAGGGCATTATCCGCTAGTTTGGTCTCACTTGAGTAAAGCTCCAAATAGTGCTCTACCCATCTGTCCATCTACTGTTTCTTATCAGTGATGACTTCTCCAGTCAAGGTTTTCAATGGTGCACTTCTTTTGATCACTGGACCACAGGCTTTCTTTATTCCTTCATACATGCTTCTTATGTCTCCCTTATCACTTGCGATTTGAATGGACTCACATAACTTGATCCAATAATCATTTGCACACTGCCTGGCAGCCTTTTGCACATCCTTCCTAGCTTGCCTTAGCTCACTCAGAGTGTTACGCGTTGGTCTTTCCTTGTTTCTTAAGAGAGCTTTCTTCTTCTTATCAATCAAGGGCTGCAGAGTCTCGCTGTTGGCCGCAAACCAGTCCTGCCTCTTATGATCCACAGTGCCGTAAACCTTTACGGCAGTTTTACAAAGAGTTTCCTTAAGTTTATTCCATTTATCATTTACTGTACAATTTTCTGGTGTATCAGTGAAAGCGTCTTCAAGTTGCTGTTGAAACTGAAAGCACTTTTCAGGATCATGAGTGTTAATAATATTAATCCTGGGGCTAGATTTGTGTTTAGCTGTGTAGATTCTCTTTGGTCTCAGTCTAACCCTTGCAACAACCAAAGAATGATCCGTATCACAGTCAGCACTGTCGTAACTACGAGTCAATGATATATGGTTCAGATGTTGTCTCCGTGTGATGATGAAGTCCAGCTGGTGCCAATGGCCGGATCTTGGATGTTTCCATGTGACCTTATGCATCTCTTTTGTTTTAAAAAAAGAGTTTGTAATACATAGGTCATTACTGGTGCAATGCTCCAGCAGCCTTTGCCCATTTTCATTCATGCGACCGATGTTGTATTTTCCAAGGCACACTGGCCATGAACTCGAGTCCTTGCCCACACGAGCATTGAAATCACCGAGCATATAAATGTAGTCGGATTTTGGAACTGCCTTGATCACAGAGTCTAACTCCTCATAGAACAAATCCTTCACATCATCAGAGGAATCGAGTGTCGGTGCATATGCAGTAATAATGGTGGCAAACCCACAAGAGGTTGCCAAGCGCAGGGATAATAGTCTTTCATTTCCTCCTGCTGGAATTTCAATCATTTTAGTAGCGAATTCTTCACTGCAAAGCCCACACCGTGTTGCCTTTTTTCTGCCTGCCCTTTACCCTTCCAGAAAAAGGTGTAGTTGTTTTCCCTGAGTGACCCTTCCTCAGCGAGGCGAGTCTCCTGCAGGCCAGCAATATCAATGTTAAGACGATAGAGTTCGGCATCAATCACAGCCGTTTTTCTCACATCGTCAATATTGGTCAAGTCAGTGGAAAATCCTGGACACATGGTTCTCACGTTCCAGGTTGCAAGCCGTAGCTTGGGGTTTCTATTTATATTTTTGTTTGTACCTGGTGCATTGGTTTTACAGCCTGCGATTCAGATTTTGTCCTAGCCCCAAGCACCCATTGAAGCAGGCAGGCTGTGGCGGATCAGCACCCAATTGGCTGGGGGCTGCCCAGCTTGAGGCGGGCGGTAGCTGATCAGTGACACCTATAGGTGTCTCCCACCGTCAGAGGCAACGCGTGGCGCCCCATGTCTACGCCAACTGACAAGGACTTATAACCCGTAACAGTTGCCTCTCGCTTTGATTCCGAGACCAGTTAAGACCAGGGATGGAGTTATTGCCTCTCCATAGCACAAAGCCTGGGCTAAAATATAGAGATCATGTGTTGCCCATGCAGCATGATCCCTCTCTCGGCCTGCCTAGTTCACTCCAGAGGAAAGGTAACACCCCTACATCTGGAACAAGACAAGCTGCAGAAGCTGCCGGATCAGCAAAGCAATGCTCTAACTGTCCGCCTGTCGGAGCTTCGATCCTAGGCCAGTCGCCAACCAAGGCTTAGGGCCTGGTCTGCCCTGCCATGACAATTTTGTCTTTAGCTTGCATTTCCTCGCACCAGGGTAAGGCTTGTACCCTCCCAATTGCGCTCTTCTGCCCGAAGCCGTTGGCACAATGTGGGGTGTCGGGTTTGGTAAGCGCCGCCCAACGTTCGGCGCTAACAGAAACCAGGTAGTACCGTCTACTGTTTTACTGGTGTTGTATCAAGGGTTCTTACCACTGTTTAATCTCTGCAGTGTTTTGTGTTGGCATTCTGACGGCGGCATTAAGCACAGTGCGCCTGGGCGAGCTGTTGTTGGCTTGCCGAGACTCCTGTCTGTTCTACTTTTCGCATTAGGCAGTGGGGAGTATTTTGTGTGATATTCACTGGCACTGGAACGGATCATAATGGAGACGACCCGTTGCCGTGAAGTTGGAACCGCGACTAACTAACTAACTAACTAACTAACTAACTAAACTAACTAACTAACTAACTAACTAACTAACTAACTAACTAACTAACTAACTAAATAACTAACTAACTAACTAACTAACTAACTAATCTCTGCAGTGTGGTGAGATTCTTTATCGGCTTGCATTTTAAGTTTCTTGGGATGCGTAATATGGTTGGTAGTTTCCTTTCGCTTTCCACATCCTCATGGCTGTGGATGTGCGTCCTCAGTCTTTAGAAAACGTTTCAGTTGCCTGGATAAGTGAGTACCTCGGCCTGTAGTACTCTTGCTAGTGTAATGAGTGTGTCATACGTGTGAATGCAGAAAAAAAAAACTTGTTTCATCGGTTATATCCATTATTTCATAAACCAGCTGTTCATGAATTTCTGACATAACATTTATATAATCATTCAAAATAATCTGTACTATTTTTATTTTTATTTTTTTTTTTTTTTCACACCAACAACTTAAAACCCGCAGATAGAGAAACCAACCACACGCAGTTTTACGGTACAACGTCAAAATCCACTCGCGCATGACTGTGGAAAAATAGCAGGGAAATAATAGTGATCATCAGCTGTTTGCCACGGCATTTTAAATTCTGAACGTTTTGTTGTGAAAAGCCTGTGTGAACTTTTTGTGATCTAGAGATAGTCATCAATCAGCTGGTTATAAATTGTAGTTCACTTACAGAATCGCAGAACGGAAGCTTGTGGACTAGGTCATGTTTTCCGTATACTCAGCTTAGTTCACAATATTTACGAATTCGCAAGGACATTTCGGAGGCACGAGCAAAAGTTCTCGATTTACAGCAATATCGTTATACGTTGCATGGCGTCTGTGTAGTTCGCATTTATCCGATCTCCTCGTTCTTGATGTCACTGTGAGATAATATACATAAGTGACCGTTTATCTTCTACCGTTCTCAACGTTTCCGGGTGTTTTGTGGGGAATTATAATGTATGCTGCTATCATCATACAACCCTCTCTCCAGTAAGAGAAGTGAACTCAAGCCGGTATAATAATGTTATGACCAAGTGTGTGTGGGAGATCTTTCACAGGCCAGACCCCCTATGGTAGTATTTACATAGGTATTTACGAATGAAAATAAATGCATGCTCCCGTACAAAGGAATACAGAAACAGGTAGACAGACGGACAGACAGTCCTGTCAATCTAAATACCGACCAAGCAACCCAGCAACCGAGAAACCAACCAACCGGCTAACCAGCCGACCGACCGTACTACCGACTAAACGACAGGCAGACACGCATATATACATACATACATACGTGTATGCACGCACATATGCACGAGCATACGCACGCACACACTGAGAGAGAGAGAAAGAGAGAGAGAGAGAGAGAGAGAGAGAGAGAGAGAGAGAGAGAGAGAGAGAGAGAGATGCGTACATTCAGACAAACAGACATACATACGCATGTCTTCTTCTTGTCTTTAATCTCCCATTGACGCATTTTACCCTCAGCCAAGCCTCATGTAGACCTGTTCATGATTAGTTAGTTTCCTTCTGCAGCTAGCATTTTCTTCGGGTGGGGGGGGGGGGGAGTAGCCCATCTCACACCAACCTTCCTTAGTCGGCTCTGTCGACATGCATGGTAGGATACTATTTTACTATTCTCTGCTTCCCTTATGAACCTGGTAACACAAGGCCCACACATGAATATACTGCCCAAATTACCGCATAGAGACAGGCAGTCAGGCAGACAGACCCGCACACATACAGACACACAGACAGCAACCAATAAGACACTAATTAAGTAAGTAGTGACGCATAACTAGCCTGTGATCTCAGCCGACAGCCCCGGCAGACACGACAAGACAATACCTGGCTGGAGACTGTTCTTCCATTGCGTGGCACTCACCAAATGGCACGTATGTCTGTGTACCTGTGCCTTTGTTACGCGGTCTTGAATAACTTTCCAGGCATTAAGCGGACTGAAAGGCAACCTGTTCGAACACGGGCAGGCTGGTGGAGCTATCTGCCCATCTCTAAAGGCTGTCAAGTCAAACATCGCTCATCATTAATACGTGTCTTTGTTTTCTGCACGCAGTAATTCTTGCTTGTTCTCAGCTTCTGACAGCCTGCCACAATATTCACTATAGCTTTGGGAATTCTGCTCGAATCCCAAAATGGCTTTCCCCGATATTGAAGTGGGCCATTTTCTCTGTGCGGTTAGAAAAACAAAACTAAGCCTTGGCACATAATTAAGAAGGCCTCTGTCATATCCCTCCTCACCGACACATACACATACACCCACACCCACACACACACACACACACACACACACACACATCAAGGTGGTGAATAACAAACACGAAACCCCACCCTTGAGTATATATGTAGACACCATATTAAAATATTTACATGGGCCTGCGAGGGCGATTGTGTATGTGCATTATCGTGTTTTGCTCCATGCTTTTAAAAAGCCTCTTTAATTATTTTGCTCAAGCCTAACCCGCGAATGGAGTGGTTGAAATCGAATTCAGTTGTCAGAAACTCGATTTCTTAGATTTCCGGAGTAATCCTAAATCGATTATGTTTTTATTAATAATAAAATGGGTGTTCTGCAGTATTTTCAAGTGACATGCGGTTTAAGACAATCCCATCCCACCGCTACTGTCGATACTAAAAAATATTTATTCAGTGTCAAAAAGCTCTTTCTCTAGCATACATCAAAACGTAATTATACTTAAGCCCAGGTGTCAATGTAAAGAGGTTTTGGAAAACAGTTCGTTTAAAACGAACTGCAAGTGCAAGGTTTGGCTGGCAATGTTCTTATAGACCTTCGTTGGTAGCTGCACTGTGATTGGTTAGTTAACCATCTCCAACACAATTCTACAAGGTGAGCGTTCATTTGTTAGGATAACAAACTTTGTTCGCAATCATACATGCTTAGTCTCCACTAGACAGTTCGACAGGTTTTTTTTTTCTTTTTCTAACTGATCATTTAGGGCAGTGGTTCTCAAACAGTGGGGAATTACCCCCCCCCCCTTGGGGGGGGGGGGGGAATTTTAGGGTTTCCATGGCGGGGGGAGGGGGGGGGGATGAAGACCATTTCAAGATCGGGTTAATACAAGAACAGATTACTTGATCAATGATATTGGTTATCCCTTCATACTTTACAGTTATGTACATCTCATCCTTCTAAAATTCATTTTATAAAGTAAGTAGACCCACAAATCATGTTTTATGTGGATGTCTAGACTTGTTTTAGTATATGCTATTAAATTTACCTTCCATTTTTACGTATACTGTGTAGGGGTGGGGGGGGGGAGATTTTTAGATAGGAAATATTAAAGGGGGGAATGACGTTCTGAAAATACGGTGAAGGGGGGCACGGGCCAAAAAAGGTTGAGAACCACTGATTTAGAGAATCTTTTTGGCGAAGTGATTATGCCCACTCACCAGGGCTCCGAAGGTCTTGGGTTCGATTCCAGGCCTGGTCGTTCGGTTCACTAGTGCATTTTGTTGGAGACTCCTGAGGGTCGTCGCTGGAATTACGAAGTTCGTGCTTTCTGCGACACTTTCGGCAGGCCTCCCTGTGGAAAAATACCGAGCCATGAGGGATAAAAACCGATGCAGTGAAGTCTTGCTTTTTAAACCATTTAATCTGATCATTGTGTTCACGCCAGTCTTCTCTCTTATATTATAATTTCTCTGAACGTGACCATGGGTGGGTTAATGACAACAGGTACTTTAAACACAGCTAAGTAATGGTACCCCTTCTTCAACTGGCCTCAGCCCATAGGTTGGAGCGGCCATTGGTGTTTGAACTGGCCAGTTACAAACCTCAAATTGGGAGGATCATAGTTTTGAAGTTGAAGCTAAATATAGATTAGTGTTGCGGCTTTCTTCTTCTTCTTCTTCTTCTTCTTCTTCTTCTTCTTCTTCTTCTTCTTCTTCTTCTTCTTCTTCTTCTTCTTCTTCTTCTTCTTCTTCTTCTTCTTTTTTCTTCTTCTTCTTCTTCTTCTTCTTCTTCTTCTTCTTCTTCTCCTTCTTCTTCTTCTTCTTCTTCTTCTTCTCCTTCTCCTTCTTCTTCTTCTTCTTCTTCTTCTCCTTCTCCTTCGTCTTCTTCTTCTTCTTCCTCTTCTTCTTCTTCTTCTTCTTCTTCTTCTTCTTCTTCTTCTTCTTCTTCTTCTTCTTCTTCTTCTTCTTCTTCTTCTTCTTCTTCTTCTTCTTCTTCTTCTTCTTCTTCTTTTACAACTACTACTTTCTTCCTCTTCTTCTTCTTCTTCTTCTTCTTCTTCTTCTTCTTCTTCTTCTTCTTCTTCTTCTTCTTCTTCTTCTTCTTCTTCTTCTTCTTTTACAACTACTACTTTCTTCTTCTTCTTCTTCTTCTTCTTCTTCTTCTTCTTCTTCTTCTTCTTCTTCTTCTTCTTCTTCTTCTTCTTCTTCTTCTTCTTCTTCTTCGAGCCTTTTTCGAGGAAAGTACATGACATTTTTGACATGCACTCTAGAAGTCAGTGTTTGCGACATCAGCAGACATAAATCGTTTCCTTCCTTAACAAGTTGCCAGGGCAACGGCCAAACGGTATGCTCTTTCTGTTTTCCGCACTTATCCGTGGAGACTATATATCCTTCTCGCTACACAGGAGATCAGGAGAATATCTCATATCATTAGATTACCAATGATTCGTGTACAAATCCTCAGCACTGTACTGTGATTTGAACCCGATATTTTCTTAGCTTGAGGCCGACACCTCTGGGCCACACTTATTTCATTAGAGTTTTCAAGTGCAGGGAACGTGACACAACTAAGCAGAGAACGTGACACAACTAAGCAGAGAACGTGACACAACTAAGCAGGGAACGTGACACAACTAAGCATGCAACTGAACACAGCTAATCAGGGAACGTGACACAACTAAGCAGGGAACGTGACACAACTAAGCAGGCAACGTGACACAACTAAGCAGACAACGTGACACAACTAAGCAGGGAACGTGACACAACTAAGCAGGGAACGTGACACAACTAAACAGGGAACGTGACACACCTAAGTAGGCAACGTGACACAACTAAGCAGGGAACGTGACACGGCTAAGCATGGAACGTGGCACAACTAAGCAGGCAACGTGACACAACTAAACAGGGAACGTGACACAACTAAGCAGGCAACGTGACACAACTAAGCAGACAACGTGACACAACTAAGCAGGGAACGTGACACAACTAAGCAGGCAACGTGACACAACTAAGCAGGCAACGTGACACAACTAAGCAGGGAACGTGACACAACTAAGCAGGGAACGTGGCACAACTAAGCAGACAACGTGACACAACTAAGCAGGCAACGTGACACAACTAAGCAGGGAACGTGACACAACTAAGCAGGGAACGTGACACAACTAAGCAGGGAACGTGACACAACTAAGCAGGCAATGGTACACAACTTAGCCTAGTCACTTCCCTTCGTCACAGAACCGACAGTTTCTACGAGTGTGTAGAACCGAGTATTTCAGTATACAACGACGAAGCCGTCAGATCTATGGGCGGTATGCGCGGAATTTCAGTTAGTGAGCCTGTCCCAGGAGGTTGACAGTCGTGACAGTTTCCTCAAATAACAATACAAGAGATGGTTGATATAATAATGGTAGCAAGTACAAGAACTTACCCTCACAAGTATGCAGACAATTCTACAGGATGCGTTGACAAATTAGAACATTTTACTTGCTTGTCGTATCACCCACTTTTTAACTATGTACTTCTGCCTTTCATCTTCCAACGGAGCTTTGGAGCTTAGGCAACTCGCGGCAAGCCATTTTGTAGACTTGTTCATTTGTAGACGTGTTCACTGTCCCAGAAAAGATAACTGTCATCTACTGCCAAAGTACTTTCAGTGTAGGGCAGAGAGTTCAAGCCTGGAGAATGAAGGCCGCCTGGCTATTGTAGTCGCCGCGAACTGTGCAGGTTAGAGTTTTCTTTTTGCCCCCTACAGAAAAAAATCCACACCTTACCGAGGATTCGAACCCGGGTCTCCCGAAAGAAAACCCACTATTATTATTATTATTATTATTATTATTATTATTATTATTATTATTATTATTATTATTACTCACAACTGTGGCAAAATTGTATGGTTAGATCTTGCTAAGAACCAACAATTACAAACACATGTACGTACTTGGCTGGGACCTAAGGCCAATTAAATAGAACAGTGATCACAATGGCAAAACGGAATGTACATGTGTCTGTATTAATTATTTCTCCGCAAGATCTAATCATACTTTTTTGTTTCATTATGAGTGGCACCTTGCAGTCTTGACAAACCAAAGTATGTGGATTGGAATTTGGCCAAAATTCCATCTCACAATGCCTGGGCAGAGCTTCTGAGAACATGTGGTGCCAAACGACATATTCCCTCTCTCAGCCTTGCCTTGTTTGATCCAGAGGAAAGGGTAACCAGTACGTCTGGAACAAGGTAGGCTGCAGACGCTAGCGGCTTAGCGTCAAACCTCCGAGACCTCGCCCCCACGAGCAGGAGGCGAGCGGTGGCCAGACCCTAAACCTTTGGGACTTGACTTAGAGCCAAATTCCGCAGGTAAGGGTCGTATACGCGCCCGAACCACTGGACACGTACACCTGTCAATTGCAAGTGTCTGGACCTGTGTAAGCGTGTACTACCGTCAAACTCCCCGCCTGACTCGTGCGGCTCACGCGACCAACGAGAATAGGCCCACCGGAGATATTGCTCGTCTGCTGTGAGCAAATCTCCCTTCCTGCCACTGTGCGGATCCCGCAACCAGCGAGAATAGGCCCGCCGGAGATATTGCTCGTCTATTGCGAACAAATAATCAATGACCGAAGACTGAATAAGTAATAAGTAAAGAAACGATATAGATAACGATAAATGATTATCGTTTCTTGTTTCATTATACCTTGCAATATACTGCTGTGGACAAGATCTTTCTCATCTTGTTCATACGCAGCTGCAGTCGTCTCCATGCCGGGCTAAGTAGTCAGTCTCACGCCAACCCTCCCCCCCCCCACCGCCTTCCCAACCCCAACCCCCCACCATAGTCACCTCTTAGCACATGCATGGTACGTTGCAGTGTTACTGTTCTCTGCTTCCCCAACCGGTCCCCGGTCGCCGAAGTTGTTGTTGTTTTTTTATTTGGCTTCTATGAAGTTATTTTCTGACCTCTTTGTGTAGCTGTGCATTCTTCTTCTTCTTCTATCGCACGATCTATTGGAGGAAAGTGTGCCATGTCGGACACGTTCTGAGTCAGTGTCTATGACTGCCCTCTACATTCAGCACCATGTATACCTGAGGCCTACCACAATCCTATGCTGTAATGTTGTCGGTCCATGACATATTTTGTCTGTGCTTTCACTGCATTTCTTTGATTGTACTTTCCATAACTATTTCCGAGAAGAAACCTTGGCGTGTCACGTTGCCATAGGCAGGTAGACTTCAATGGATCACTACTCAAAAATGGCACTAATACTAATGAACATTTATATCTCTTATCAGTAGTTGTTACTAAATCAAAACAAAAACAAAACAACAAAAAACACACTCCAACACATTCTTTTTCCAACCCTATGCTGCCAAAGCCAAACCTAGACAATGACAGAAAATGTGAAAAGAAATATTACGAGAATGGAAATTAGATTTCTGGGAAGATTACTCAAAGTATCAAGAATAGAGAAAATCAAAAATTATGAAATCAGGACTACAGTAGGGGTAATAGCAGCGCCAGATTACATTAGAAAGCAAGAAGTGAAAAGGTTCGCCACACAACTAGGCTACCGACTAACAGTATACCCCAACAAGCAAGGATGTACAGACCAAAGGGAACCAAAAGGAGAGAGCAACCATGTAAACGATGGACAGGGAGTATAACAGAGTCCATGTGAATCTCGATATATGAAACCCATAAACGAGCACTCTCCAGCTGTTATATGCTTCACATCGACACCACAAAGTACAAGATAAACACGATGAGAATACTAAAACAGATGGTTCTTGATAAATAACATCATTAAACATTTTTTTTTTTTTTTTGGGGGGGGGGGGGGGGTGTTTCTTTATGAAATATGAGAATGTGTTTTGATGTGATTTGCATGTTCTATATGTGAAATGGAACCATACACCCTGTCGCAATCACTAATGAAGAAAATCGGAGCGTGTCAACTTAGATGTCACAGACAAATTGTTAGAATACCGTTGACAAAGAAAACTAATTGATTTATTTGGTTGTTTCGGGATTTGAGATTTAAATATTGAGCACAACTCACCACTGGCAACGCTGATCGTATTCTGGTATGAACCTAAGGCCTATCCACGTCAATGTGGAAGCACTATACTCGAGTTTCGCTCTCGTTTGAGCTCGTCAGTAGTGCATATCCTTGACCGGAACCGGAAACAAACCCCGGATCACTGGCGTGTGAAGCGGGTGTGTAACCACTAGACCACGCGGCACACGCTGGACACGGCCAAATTATCACAACAGAATATTACAACGTCACCCATCATAGGCTGTATCTCAAGATTTACCCGATCGCCGCGACTGACGTCCGTCAATCGATGTGGACCCGAACGATCTAACTCGAGTTGATCAACTCGAATATGATCGTTCACATAGCAATGGCAAACTACTGAAAGTAAACTTGCCAAGAATCACAAATAGCCAAAAAATGCTGGAATTGACTACGATGTCCCGTAAAGGATAAGCAACTAACTGACACACATAGACTTCAGTGTATACTGATGGAAGACATTTCTGCCACGTCTGTTAGAAAAGCTAAGAGCAATCTTGTTGACAGAACACCCTCTTATGAGACACTTGCTGCCGGTATGCCCTTGTACTATTGTTCTAGCACTTGTGTTCTCAGGGTAGTCGCTGATCTATCCGTACACTTTCCAGTGCATTTACATTTGTTGACAGTGTCACGTGCAGTGTTTCCTGTCATGCTTTATCAAATACTTTTTTGTTTCAGTGCACTAGTGTTTTAGAAAACGGCGCCTGTGACCTAGGAGTTAGTGAAATACAGTTGGGCAACTTCCCGACACACCGAGTCCAGTGTTCGAAATCACGAGGGAGATTTGTAAGCAGGCCGTTGTGCGTTGATGTCGATGATATGGGCGTCGGCTGATCAGAAAGCAGTGGCGAACTACAGAACGTAAAATTTGCTTCGTATATCTCTCTGAAAGCTAGTTGCATATCCCTTACAGGACGTCGCAGTCAACTACAGCATTTTTAGGATGTTTGTGATTTCTTGGCACGTTTACGTTCAGCAGTTTGCTATTGCTTTCTGAACGACCGGCACTCATACCATTTTATGAAAACCAGAGCAAGGCGGTCTGTCAAATCGCCCGCAGCTGTGTTTCGAACGTGATATGCGGGATTACAAACTGCATCCGTAGCCTCTTAGCATGATGTTGATGATAGTGTTACAGGTAGTTGTCATGGCAAATATTATTGCGGTGATGATGATGATGATGATGATGATGATGATGATGGTGGTGGTGGTGATGATGATGATGGTGGTGGTGGTGGTGATGATGATGGGTGGTGGTGGTGATGATGATGATGGTGGTGATGATGATGGTGATGATGATGATGATGATGATGATGATGATGATCATGATGATGATGATGATGATGATGATGTGAGGACGGCAATGTTGTTCATAAAGACCGAGGTGTTGGTAACGACGTTACTTTTGTTGATGACATTGATTATGACGTTAAATATACTGGAGGTGACGAGAATCATAATAATGAAGATGATTATTATAATTATGATGATGATGACAACACCGAACACGGTGCTGTTGTAATGATAGCGTCGATGGAGTCATCCTCCACGTACACTGACCTCTCGTTACAGTTCCCAAATACTTTGACTAAAATAGTATGGATGTGACACCTCAACACCTGCATACATTACCCCATGCGTGTTAGCCTGTAGCTACCTGCCCTGCCATTGATTGTTCCCACAATGACACTCCAACGTACAACCAGAAAAATTGCATCATCATTGATCTCCAACTGATCAAGCTCTCGCCCCTTCAACGCGAACCCAGTCGAACCACCCACGTCGTCGTCTTCAGACATTGGACCTCACATTTATGCACCCCGCTTTTCTATACCAGCAAGACGGGGGTGGGCTGCGGTCGATGGGAACACAAAGAATTATTCTCTTGTTCTGTCCTAACTGAAGCAGTGACACTTGTTAAAACGTAGACCTCAATGGAGCCTCTCTATTAGCAGGCTGTCAGCCTCGCGCCGCTCTCTCGTGCTCAAACGTAAACAGTTTAGTCAGGTAAATCAGAACAATTGATGCCAGTAATCGCTCTAGGGTGAAAAACATATTTCACCACCCGATTCCCCCTCCCACCGGCAATATTTTATTTCGGTTTTTTATATGTTCTCGTTTCTCTTTATACAGTGTTGTACCGCAGAGGTCTTAGGAGTAAAAAGATTTCAAGCAGCCGGAGCGAAACCCGGGCGAAAACACGGACGATTTCTAACTGTCACCGGATCAAAATAGGGAGATCCTTAGAATAACAAAGGGTTTTCAATTAACTTCGACTGGAACCTCTAAGCGTTTGGATGTGAACTGAATAGATAAACAGAACGATACTGCAGTAAAGGAGCACTGGCATGGAAGGGGGTATTGACATGTCATCACGGCCTGCCTTTCGGGACACGGCTATAAGTGGTACTCGGGGGCCCCTCAATGAGCCCTCGTCTTTGAGCTCCGCCTTTCAGTTCCCTTCCCCTTCCCCAAATACTCGGGGATTAGAGGTAGACAGACGTGGAGAGAGTTGCAGACCTACAGGGAGGTACACGAAGCACATACCAGGGTTTCGCCTTGTCATACCGGAGCATAATGCCCAAACTATGATGTGACCAGGCTTTATTCTTGGCAGACTCGCAGTGAGAGGACTCCGGGATTCTACTTTCAGTTCAGTTGAATAGGCATGCTTGCCTATTACAATCGACCTAATTGAACTGGTTAAACTAGAATTAGAAAGAAATGAAAGGGCCTCGCTTGCAAAACACAGACAAGCTTAGGGACCACAGTGAGTTCGTGGGTTTTCAAAAAATATGTAGAATAATCGGGCAGACCTTATAACGAATGGCACACAGAAAGAAGAGAATTGAGCGCAGCTCGATAATATACCTAACACAGGGATTGTTGTTTGGAGAGGCCTTAAACACGCCCTGCAATCTAATACAATACATTTCAGGGCTATTAACAGCTCTGTATTACTGCCTTATTGCTCAGTGCTCTGAATGGGTACGTAGACAGACGTTCCGATAAATGGAGCTGACAATGAGAGATTACCCAGTAAAGCTGTACATATAATAGGTAATATGAATAGCCAGGACAGGGATATGCAGACACACACAGAGAGAGGTGGATAGACAGAGAGGCGGGCAGAAGGAGGAGGGAACAAGCAAACAGGTATGCAAGTAGACAGATCGACGGACGGACGAAAAGACAGACGGTCAGACAGACAGACAGACAGACAGACAGACAGACAGAGGACAAATGCCGGGGTACTGACAGCTAGATCGGAGACTACGAGTACAGCACTGGTCCTTGAAGGTGTAGAGGCTTGTGTACAAGATAGCCATCTTTAACTAGAGCACATCTGCTGGTATACACGGTTAGAAAGGTGCGAGTGTATACACAATAAGAAAAGGGCAGGAAATGTACCGCTCTTATCAAGGGATGGTGTGTAAGATGTCTAGCTTTCTCCGATATGAGCGAACAAGTGCGGCTGTGCGTGCGTTCGTTAAATATCACTGGATATTTCGAAATGGAAAAGAGCAGCCATGTGTGATTCCGGTATATAATCACATTTGGAACCTGCCGGTGCTATGGAGTATTTGCACAGTGTTCAGATTCTCTAGTGCAGTGGTTCTCAACCTTTTATGGCCCATGCCCCCCCCCCCTTTCCTTTACCATATGTTCAGAACGTCATTCCACTCCCCCCCCCCTTTTTGAATTTCCTATCTATAAATCCCCACCCCCATCCTTACACAGTATACATAAAAATGGAAGCTAAATTTAATAACATATACTAGAACAAGTCTTGACATCTACATAAAACATGATTTCCGGGTCTACTTACGTTATAAAACGAATTTCATTAGGGCGAGAAGTACAGAACCGTAACATTTATAGGGAAAAACAATACCAAGTAACTGGTTCTTGTATTAATGCGATCTTGAAATAATCTTAATCCCCCCCCCCCCCGGAAACCCTAAAATTCCCCCCTAGGGGGTAATTTCCCTCCGGTTGAGAACCACTGCTCTAGTGTGATCTATGAGAGGAGACTGGTGCATCTGTGGAGGCATCGATGTGCAATTACGGTGAAAATTTACGTCACACCAATCAACATCTCGTCTGATGAAGCATAAACAGCAACAGGGTGCCCGTTTCTGGTTTTATATATCGAAATTTTCATGGACCAATCGTCAAATCTATAAAATGCATAAGGTAAGGGAACTGGTGAAGGATCGAGAATCTTTCTGACGCTGACGAGAGAACAGCGTCGTTATACTAGGGTCCTGTTACATGATGATGATGATGATGACGACGACGACGACGACGACGACGATGATGATGATGATGATGATGATGATGATGATGATGATGATGATGATGATGATGATGATGATGATGACGACGACGACGACGACGACGATCATGATGATGATGATATAAGAAACATTAACATCATTTAAATAAATATATGATGATCAAGAGTCATGATTTCTAAAATCTGCTCCAAATATAAAAAGAAGAGTAAGATGGGATGAGAAGGAGGATTGAAAGACAGCCGAGGAGAAGGAACAGAAGAAGAAGATAATGATGAGCAGCAGCAACAACAGAAAACTGTCGCTTAAAAGTCGACAGAGTCTACTACATTGCTCCGGGTTTTTATCCCACGTGGCTCAAGTCTCTTGCCGCAGCACGGGCTGACGAAAGCGTCGCAGAAAGCGCCAACTCTGTAGCTCCAGCTAACAAAAAATGTATTCGTAAATCGAAGGGCGTGGCCAGGAATCGAACCCACAAACTTCGGAGCCCGAGTCAGACGGCTTGACCACTTCGTCATGGAGACACCCGTCAGAAACAGAAGAAGAAGACAAGAAAAAGAAAGAAAGAAAGAAAGAAAGAAAGAAAGAAAGAAAGAAAGAAAGAAAGAAAGAAAGAAAGAAAGAAAGACAGACAGACAGAAAGACAGAAAGAAAGAAAGAAAGACAGAAAGAAAGACAGAAAGACAAAAAGAGAAAAAGAACAGGCGGGTGAGAAGGCAGAGGAGGAGGGAGTAAAGGAGAATGGGGGAGGAAGGTTTATCAACGTTTACTACCAGCGTAATACCTCAACGATTAGCATCCACGTCCTGCGATATTTATTCAAAACAAGCCAGAGTACTTAAGATTTTGATCGTAGTAACAGGCTCGTGCTCTGGCTATTACGCTTCCTCGATTCCTATGTCCCGGGTACTGATCTGCTTAAAATGCTCGGCTGGTCAATGAAAATAGCGTGAAATAATATAAGACACACACAGAATTACAGATTTACCTGACGTCAACAACGATACACCAGGGATGCCTGTGTTAACACACGAGATGTGCTCATGTACACACTCAGTGTTATTGTCGTTTGTTTATATCTATCACCGATTTCTTGAAACAGATTTGAGCTAGTTGTGAAAACTAACCCCTGACACCGCCAACGCTGACCAGCCATTGTTTCCTCGCTCACCGAATGCACAAAGAATATTCAATTACGTTCTCGGTATTTTAAACACACCTCTTCATTAAGTCATTTTGCCTAACACAATTCTTGTTTGAGTACGTTGCTCTCCATACACAGCTCGTGAAGAGTCTTATTTCTCCTGTACTTGCTAATTGCTGGAGCAAACCGCGAGGCCCTACGATGCATTGATACATCAGTATACGCAGCCATTGAATGCTCGTTGTTCGCAGTTCACAAACACTTATTTGCACATGCTTACCCAATACAGTTTTTGTTTGTTCCGCAGGAGTGGAAACTCGCGCTGAAGAGAAAATCTATGGAGACCGTTCATGTCGAGGGGTGTCAGCCTGTTGATATGTGGCCAAGGAAAACATATTTCAGGACATAAGTGTTTGACATCGGGGTCGATGTATCGGTTAATAGTGCTGGACCAATAGATATGACACGACCAAGAGGGAGCCGGAATAACAGATCTGGCACCCCCAAACTCAATTAATTCAATTACGTGTTCGTCATAAGGTACCATTGAGAATATTTCTGACTGAATGTCCTCGTTGTTGGCCAGACAGAGAAAAATATGTGTTGGGAATTCTCCTGGGCTGTAGTTGTCTCAACATTATACGTTAGTATTGTAATGTCTCATATAACAAACAGTGGCATTTTGTGACGTGTTGTTACAGTATAAGAATGTCACGTGATTAATGGTGTCTGCTTGAGCATGTGTAGGCGTGATGTGTGTGTGTGTGTGGGGGGGGAGAGGGGGGGGAGAGTGTGGATGCGTGATGTGTTTGTGAGAGCCGGTGTGAAGGAAATGGTGAGATGGAAATTGCAGTGTGCACACCAGGGGTAAAAATCTTAGACGATATTAAAGAGGAACAGTGTAATAGTTTACAGTTCTATGAGGAAGATGGTAATCATTGAATTTCGACAATTGATTGATTGATTGATTGATTGTTTGATTGATTGATTTATCGATTGATTGATACAAGAATCTACACCATGACCTTTCCGAATAAACCCATAGATGACACGTCGCAAATGACGCAAGGTATAGTAGAAGTTAATAATTCCACTGACGATATGGCACCAAAAAGACATGAATAAAGACATAATAAATTCATATCCTGAAATAATAACAGACACTATATATTCCAGTTATAACCCAGAATGACATAACCAATTTCAGTTTCCACAGACGGTTAATATTAGTGTGAACTTGGCAGCGGCCTATTGCACGGTGTATTTACCTGCGAATATAGTGGTTCTGGTTTCACCGATCAGTACAGCTCTGAGGTCTGCCAGCTTCGTGAAAATGAGATTCAAAATTTTCTCGGCATTATCTGAAAGGGAAAGGCGGCGAGGAAAGAAATTTGCAACTTCCACCTCATGTCATGGAATAGAATATGTAGACAGATAGATATGAATTAGCCATCCCCACCTCATGTCGTCGTACAGAATATGTAGATAGATACATAGGAATTGGCCATGTCCACCTCATGTCGTGGTATAGAATATGTAGATAGATACATAGGAATTGGCCATGTCCACCTCATGTCGTGGTATAGAATATGTAGATAGATAGGAATTGGCCATGTCCACCTCATGTCGTGGTATAGAATATGTAGATAGATAGGAATTGGCCATGTCCACCTCATGTCGTGGTATAGAATATGTAGATAGATAGGAATTGGCCATGTGCACCTCATGTCGTGGTATAGAATATGTAGATAGATACATAGGAATTGGCCATGTCCACCTCATGTCGTGGTATAGAATATGTAGATAGATAGGAATTGGCCATGTCCACCTCATGTCGTGGTATAGAATATGTAGATAGATACATAGGAATTGGCCATGTCCACCTCATGTAGTGGTATAGAATATGTAGATACATAGGAATTGGCCATGTCCACCTCATGTCGTGGTATAGAATATGTAGATAGATAGGAATTGGCCATGTCCACCTCATGTCGTGGTATAGAATATGTAAAGGCCTAAAACTTCACATTCCACCGACATTATTTACTATATTACTAGCTTTTACGAGAGGGCTTCAAATGGAAACATTAAATGTGTTGGGTCTCTCTTTCTCTCTCTCTCTCTCTCTCTCTCTCTCTCTCTCTCTCTCTCTCTCTCTCTCTATCTATCTATCTCCTCTGTGTGTGTGTGTGTGGGTGGGTGGGTGGGTGGGTGTGTGGGTGGGTGGGTGTGTGGGTGTGTGTGTGTGTGTGTGTGTGTGTGTGTATGTGTGTGTGAAAATATATTCTGAAAAAGTAAAGGAGAAATGCATCATTTGTCGATGTAGTCACTACTGCGTTCAATGCAAGTCCTTCAGCGCTGATAAAGTGCTTGGATTCCTATAGAGGTAAAAAAATTATCTTGGCTGCGTGTGTAACCACTCAATGCATCACCTTCTGTACCTCTTCATTGAACCAAAAAGTTTTGACACTTTCTACTCCACTCATACACTTCCTGAACTGACAGGCATGCATCACCATACTGGACCTTCATTCGCCGATGAATTTCTTTGGGTTTCACCCCTTCACTGATTTTTTTTTTAAAAAAAACGGTGAAGAAAATGCAGAGAGTACCTTGAATGAGGAAAAAACGAATGAGACAGCCTTTCAATAAACTTGAAACTAGTAAACCGATCAGAGAAATCTGACGTAGAACGTCATCGTTTTATTGGTATGTTGCCAGGAGACATAAACTTGAAAACTTAGTCACAACTGGTCAACTTGATAGGAAACGGGTAAAGGGAAAAACAAACAGATAAAACATGAATGGTTTGTCCTCATGGCATAACCGGGACAAGCATACCTGATACGAGACTCTGGTCTGATGTCGATCCATAACCATTCAAACTTATCGGCATGGCACATGATTATGAGAATTATTTGGTGCAATATTGTAGTATAAGTTCAGCGAATCAAGTGCTTGCCCACATGTACACATTTTTGTAGAAGCTATCCTTAGGTTTATTTAAATGTGGCTATATTTAATGTTGAGGTGGATGGCAAGAAGAGTTGACGTGAGACACACATAGAATTAAAGTGGGTTGAAGAAGGGTAAAATAGAGAGTTAAAGTGGGTGATAGTTGAAGTGGGTTGAAGTGGAAAATACAGAGTTAAAGTGGGTGATAGTTATAGTCGGTTAAGTGGGAATTATACAGAGTTAAAATGGGTTGAGATGGGAAATACACAGAGTTAATGTGGGTGATAATTAAAGTGGGGTGACGTTGGAAATACATAGAGTTAATGTGGAGGATAATTAAAGTGGGGTGACCTGGGAAATACACAGAGATAATGTGGGTTATAATTAAAGTGGGGTGACGTTGGAAATACATAGAGTTAATGTGGGTGATAATTAAAGTGGAGTGACCTGGGAAACACATAGTGTTAATGTGGGTGATATTTAAAGTTGGGTGATCTGGGAAACACTCAGAGTTAATGTGAGTGATAATTAAAGTGGGGTGACCTGGGAAATACACAGAGTTAAAGTGGAGGATAGTTAAAGTGGGTTGAAGCATAAAGTGGACCGGATCTAGTGGGCAATAGACTTGGTTGAAGTGGGTCGTGTACTTCGTTGAAGTGGCTGATGGATCTGGTTTCAGTGGGTGATATATTAGAATGAAGTGGGAGATGAACCTAATTGAAGCGGGTGGAAGGGAGAGTTGCAGGAATAATAGACCTCATGGAAGTGGGTGATAGAAATAGCTGATGTATGTGATAGATTTGATGATAAATACATAAATACACTAAACACATTTGAAGTAGGTGATAGATGTGGTGATAAATACATTTGAAACAGGTCATACACAATGTTTGAGTGAAGGAGAAATATAAAGTGAGTGATAGATTTGGTGATAAATACATTTGATGTAGGTCACAGACAAAGTTCGAGTAGATGAGAAATATGAAGTAGGTGATAGATTTGGTTGAAATCGGTGGTACGTACGTCTGGTTGAAATTGATGACATATATGCAGCTGAAATTGGGCATATACCTGTTTGAAGTGGGTGAAAGATTTGAAGTGGGTGATATGTCTGGTTAAAGTGGGTGACAGAGTTGAAGTGGATAACAAATTTAAGTGGGTGACAGAGTTGAAGTGGGTGACAGAGGTGAAGTGGGTGACAGATGTGAAGTGGGTGACAGAGGTAAAGTTGGTGACAGAGGTGAAGTGGGTGACAGAGGTGAAGTGGGTGACCGAGGTGAAGTGGGTAACAGAGGTAAAGTGGGTGACAGAGTTGAAGTGGGTGACAGAGGTGAAGTGGGTGACAGAGGTGAAGTGGGTGACAGAGGTAAAGTGGGTGACAGAGGTAAAGTGGGTGACAGAGGTAAAGTGGGTGACAGAGGTGAAGTGGGTGACAGAGGTGAAGTGGGTGACAGAGGTGAAGTGGGTGACAGAGGTGAAGTGGGTAACAGAGGTAAAGTGGGTGACAGAGTTGAAGTGGGTGACAGAGGTGAAGTGGGTGACAGAGGTGAAGTGGGTGACAGAAGTAAAGTGGGTGACAGAGGTAAAGTGGGTGACAGAGGTGAAGTGGGTGACAGAGGTGAAGTGGGTGACAGAGGTAAAGTTGGTGACAGAGTTGAAGTGGGTGACAGAGTTGAAGTGGGGGACAGAGTTGAAATGGGTGACAGAGGTGAAGTGGGTGACAGAGGTGAAGTGGGTGACAGAGGTAAAGTTGGTGACAGAGTTGAAGTGGGTGACAGAGGTGAAGTGGGTGACAAAGGTGAAGTGGGTGACAGAGTGGGTGATATGTCTGGTTGAAGCAGATGACCGAGTTGAAGTGGATAACAAAGTTGAAGTAATTGAGAGAGAGAGAGAGAGAGAGAGAGAGAGAGAGAGAGAGGGGGGGGGGCGTTGAAATATGGCTGAAATGGCTGAAACACAAAAGTTGAAATGGGTCACAGACCTGGTTGAAGTGTGTGACATACAGAGTTGAAGTGGGTGACATGCCTGGTTGAAATGGGTGGCAGGTGTTTGAAGTGGATGATGGGCCTTGCTGAAGTGGGTGACAAATTTTTGAAGTGGGTGATAGGCCTGGCTGAAGTGGGTAATAAATGGTTGAAGTGGGTGATAGGCCTTGCTGAAGTGAGTGACACATTGTTGAAGTGTGTGACAAGCGTGGCTGAAATGGGTGATAGATAGTTGAAGTGGGTGACAGGCCTGGCTGAAGTGGGTGATAGTTGAAGTAGGTGACAGGCCTGACTGAAGTGGGTGATAGACATATGAAATGGGTGACAGGCCTGGCTGAAATGGATGACAGACATGGTTAAAGTGGGTAACATACCTTGTTGAAGTGGGTGACTTACCTTGTTGAAGTGGGTGACTTAATTTGTTGAAGTGGGCGACATACCTGAGTGAAGTGGGTAACATACCTTGTTGAAGTGGGTGACATACCTGAGTGAAGTGGCTGACAGGCCTGGCTGAAGTGGATGACATACCTGTTTGACTTGGGTGACATACCGGGTTGAAGTGAGTGTCATACGCGGACATATCTTGTTGAAGTGGATGACATACCTTGTTAAAGTGGGTTACATACCTTGTTAAAGTGGGTGACATACCTGATTGAAGTTGGTGACATACCTTGTTCTTCTTCTTCTTCTTCTTCTTCTTCTTCTTCTTCTTCTTCTTCTTCTTCTTCTTCTTCTTCTTCTTCTTCTTCTTCTTCTTCTTCTTCTTCTTCTTCTTCTTTCGTTCGCTTGAAATATGTCTATAACTGCAATGTTGTCTCTTGTGTGAATTTAACTGTCTTTTTTTAGTTCACTCAGCGGTCCATAGAGTTTATCTTCCATTGTCGTCTCTCTAGGCCAGAATAAATATGAGGGGGCTAAATGGTCTCGAGGTATGGTGTCTGCCTCGAGTGCTGGAGGTCCCGGGTTCATGCCCCGGTGAGGACCGGGATTTTTTTCACGTGGACTTCTAGAAATAAAATTTCCCCTGGTCTCTTGGTAGTGAGATCGGACGCCCGTGTGTATAGTTGCCCTTGGCAGTTGAAAATCGAAAAAGAGTAGCCTAACGGCGCTGCCCGGGCAAAATTTCGAGTTAAAAATCTGCCCAAAGTATTTAAGGATCCTTGCCGGTGCTACGGAGTTCGTGCACTGAGCTGAGTTTCTCTAGACTCAGGTTTGAGTTAGGAGGAGAACGGAGCACTTATGGGTTACACCTGTGTGCCGTGACGTTGATCCATCGACTAAACTAAACTAAACTAGTTGCCTAGATATATTGTATTTTGGGCAGTCTTGGAGTATGTGCTCTGCTGTCTGCGACGCCAATCCACATGTGCACAGGCTGATTCACCAATCTTGAATTTTGTATACATGTGGTTGTGTAATCTATTGTGTCCTGTTCTGAGGCGCAGAATAATGACTTTTTCTGGTCTGTCCATAACGTGGTAGTCATCTTGAGCAGGTTTTGGTGGCTTTCTGACTGATTTGATCGTTATTTTCTTTTGGTGGTATGTAACGGGCACATCAGGCCCGTCGAGCCAGACTTCTTTAGCTCCTTCCTTAGCCAATCGATCAGCTCTGTCGTTTCCGGGTACTCCACAGTGGGATGGTATCCACTGTGTGGTGATCTTATGCTGTCTGCTAAGTTCAGAAAGTAGTGTCCTTAGTACTGGCAATTTCCCAGATAGGAGCGCATCGAGTACTGGTTTTGCGTCTCTCAATAGCACTACAGGTTGTGTACCATGGCTGGTATTTAGTAATTTCTCTGTTGCTATCTTGATTGCCTCAATTTCAGCATCGTAGTTATGGCAGTACTTTCCTGTCGGTACTCTAGCTGTGTCCCTGGTATTATTTGGGTATTCTATGTACATTCCCGCCCCTCAATTTCGAACAGCATTTTGTGCTGACCCATCTGTGTAGACTTGGATCCAGAGGTCCTGTGGGTATTCTTCATCAAGGAAGCTGAGAGTGGCTGTTCTGCGCTGTACACTGTTCTGTTCTTCCTTGTCAAATATTCCTCTTCTTACTTTTGTCTGAATTTGTATTGATAGTCTATGCTCATCTTTCAACGGAGTTCGCTCTGGAATAGTTTTCAGGGGGATACCAACTGTGGGCAGATCGGTGGTTTCTCTGCAGAGTCGTTTGGCCTGGTGGATAAAACTACTTCTTTTCAACCACCCCATAGCTAGGTTTTCAAATTTGTTCTTCATAGGGTGGCCTGGCAAGCTGAGGAACTTTTCTTCTTGTATTAGCGTTTTCGTATATCTATGCTCTCTCAGTGCTTGTGTACTCCCCAACTTCTCCATCTCTATCTCCACTATAGGGGTTGATCTCAACCCTCCTGTGGTGACTCTAAGTGCTTGATGTTGCACCTTCTCCAGCTCTCGTAGTGTGGTTTTTAATACTGAACACCACGCAGTTGATCCGTATTCTAGGTGTGGTCGTATGCTCTATTGATAAATTTTGTTAAGTATTTTCCCACTGACCAGTATGGTCACTGCTGGGAAGGAAAGCAATGGCAAACTACCTTCTTTACACATGCCAAGAAAATCATGTTGTGTTCACTTATCGATAGCCGTAAGACATGGATGACTGAAGAAATTTTACAACTAATGGAAACAAGAAGACAGAACAAAAATAATCCTGCCAAATATGAAGAAATTCACAGAAAAGTCAGAACCTTATGTAAGGAGGCTAAAGAAACATGGCTTGAGAAAAATTGCAGAGAAATTGAAAAACAACACAACAGTAAAAATGCAAAACTAATGCACAAAAGAATTCAGGAGATTACTAATCAAAGAACACGTACATCAGCAGGCTGCCTAAAGACAAAAGATGGAAGAGTCATAATAGAAAAAGATCAGATATTACATGAATGGTCAGATTACGTGAAAAACCTGTATGACGATAGCAGAGACGAACAATATATTGTTCAAAATAACAATGAAGGGCCAGCAATTTTGAAAATGGAGGTTCAGAATGCTCTTAATCATATGAAATCTGGCAAAACCCCCGGTCCAGACAGCGTCACAACAGAAATGATTAATGCTTTAGAAGAATATGGAATAGATAAAGTTACCAGTCTGCTTAATACAATATATGATACTGGAAACATACCTCATGAGTTATGTAATTCTGTATTTATTGCAATCCCAAAGAAATCAGGAGCCTTGGAATGTGATCAACATCGAACAATTAGTATAATGAGTCACATCACGAAGATTTTGCTAAGAATTATCATGCAAAGAGTTAGGAGGAAAATACAACCTGAAATAGGAGAAGAACAATGTGGGTTTGTAGTAGGCAAGGGTACAGTAAATGCTGTGTATATACTGAGAACCGTAATCGAACGTTCTATAGAAGTAAACAAAGATCTACACCTTTGCTTCATTGACTACACAAAGGCTTTTGATAAAGTGAGACATGTCAACATGATAAGGATGCTTGAAGAACTACAAATTGATGGGAAAGACCTTAGACTTGTAAAAAACATATATTGGAAACAACAAGCTGCCATAAGAGTTGATAATGAAGTAAGCCAATATCAGCCTATTAAGAGAGGTGTGAGACAGGGATGTGTAATGTCTCCAGATCTGTTTTCCCTGTACAGTGAAAATATTTTCAGAAATATTGAAAATATGGAAGGAATCAACATTGGGGGACGATGCATCAATAACATTAGATATGCAGATGATACAGTCTTGATTGCAGACAATGAACAGGACCTGCAACATTTAGTAGATGCGGTTGTTACACACAGTGAACAACAAGGGTTAGAATTAAATTGTAAAAAGACACAGATTATGGTCGTCACTAAGAAGAACGAAATACCACAGTGTAATATACAAGTAAATGGGAATATTCTTCAACAAGTGAATAGGTACAATTACCTCGGAACAGTAATAACATCTGATGGGAGATGCCTTGAAGAGATTAGAACAAGAATCGCCATGGCAAAAGTAGCCTTTAGCAAGATGAAAAACATACTGACCAATAAAAAGATGTCAATTGAAACGAGAAAAAGAGTGTTGAGATGCTACATAGAACCTGTACTTTTATATGGATGTGAAGCTTGGACAATGAGCAGCCAGGCTGAAAAACATCTGATGGCTGTAGAAATGTGGTTTCTGAGGAAAATGCAAAGAATACCATGGACAGCCAGAAAGACCAATGAACAAGTCCTTCAAGAAACAAATGAAGATCGTAAACTGATCAGAGACATTAGACGTAGACAGTCAGAATTTTTTGGGCATGTTATGAGAAGAAATGATTTGGAGAACTTGGTGACAACTGGTAAGATCGAGGGGAACAGACCAAGGGGAAGACCTAGAAACAAGTATCTGGATGGCTTGGCCTTGTGGCATGGTCGAGACAAAAACACGGAACTGATCCACGACTCTGTTGATCGAGTGAGATGGCAGAACATGACCGCCCACGCTTACCGGCATGGCACATGATGGATGATGGATGGATGGATTTTCCCACTGGCTCCCCGTGTGGTTCCACTTATTTTCTCAGGATGGCTATTTTCCTTCTGGGTTTTGCTACTGCTTTGTTGATGTGCTTTCTCCATGTCAGCCTGTCATCAAATGTTGCTCCAGGGTATGTTGGTTCTTTATACATACCTTGTTGAAGTCGGTGATATACCTGGCTTATGTGGGTGACATATATGGTTGAAGTGGGTGACATTCCTTTCTGAAGAAAGTGTCATACATTGTTGAAGTATTTGACGTACGTTGATGAAGTGAGTCACATACCTTGTTGAAGTGGGTGACATACCTTGTTGAAGTGGGTGACATACCTTGCTGAAGTGAGTCACATGCCTTGTTGAGGTGAGTGACATACCTTGCTGAAGTGAGAGACATACATTGATGAAGTGGGTCACATACATTGTTGAAGTGACAGACATACATTGATGACGTGGGTCACATACATTGTTGAAGTGAGAGACATACATTATTGAAGTGAGAGACATACATTGTTGAAGTGAGAGACATACATTGTTGAAGTGAGAGACATACATTGATGAAGTGAGAGACATACATTGTTGAAGTGAGAGACATACATTGTTGAAGTGAGAGACATACATTGATGAAGTGAGAGACATACATTGATGAAGTGAGAGACATACATTGTTGAAGTGAGAGACATACATTGTTGAAGTGAGAGACATACATTATTGAAGTGAGAGACATACATTGATGAAGTGAGAGACATACATTATTGAAGTGAGAGACATACATTGTTGAAGTGAGAGACATACATTGATGAAGTGAGAGACATACATTGCTGAAGTGAGAGACATACATTGTTGAAGTGAGAGACATACATTATTGAAGTGAGAGACATACATTGTTGAAGTGAGAGACATACATTGTTGAAGTGAGAGACATACATTGATGAAGTGAGAGACATACATTGTTGAAGTGAGATACATACATTGATGACGTGGGTCACATACATTGTTGAAGTGAGAGACATACATTATTGAAGTGAGAGACATACATTATTGAAGTGGGTTACATACCTTATTGAAGTGGGTTACATACCTTACTGAAGTGGGTGACATACCACATACCTTGTTGAAGTGGGTGACATACCTGTTTGAAGTGTGTGACAGACTTGCTTGAATTAGTTGCCAAATGTGTTTAAAGTAGGTGAGAGGCCGGGATACAGATGACAGATTTATATGCCATCAAGCTGGTAGAACATCTAAGAATACTGTTTCCTTCTGGGGTGGGAAAAATAGCAGCATCAATATGGAGTTGAGAGTTCGAATCCCTGTGCCAACAGTCTTTAGAGTCTCAGTTATGCAATGTATGTTCTTATTTTTGTATTATTCGCTGCATTAAATGAATATTGATCAGTATATACGCATTTGTTAATCAAGTAATGTTGTTGTTACTTAGGAAGTAAGTAAAATAAAGAACACTTTCACACTTCATATAGCGGGTTGGGTATTTGGTGTTAGCCCCATATATTATATACAATCAGTCCTCCGTGGGTGGTGTGGCAGTATCACGTCCGTTGCCTTTACTGTCAGTACATTTCCTGGTACACATTTTAGGCTGTATGGAGCTGGGGGATCAGGCCAATATAAACATCCGCCTTGATGGGCATTTTAATTCAAGATGACTGGGTCGGCAGGCATCAATATTAGTCACTGGGATACCTCGGCTCCCTATCACTGGGAAGCAGTGGGGTGTGTGTGAGAGAGAGTATGTGTGTGGTGTGTGTGTGTGAGTGCGTGTGTATGTGTGTGTGTAAAGTGTGTGTGTGTGTGAGATGTGTGCGTGCTTGTATGTGTGATGTGTGTGTGTGAGAGAGTGAGTGTGTGTGTGTGTGTGGTGTGTGTGTGTGTTGTGTGTGTATGAGAGAGTGTGTGTGTGTGAGAGAGAGAGTGTGTGTGTGCATGCGTATGTGTGTGAGAGAGAGTGAGTTAGTGGATGTGTGTGTGTGTGTGTGTGTGTGATAGAGAGAGCGAGAGAGAGAGAGAGAGGAAGAGAGAGAGAGAGAGAGAGAGAGAGAGAGAGAGAGAGAGAGAGAGAGATAGTGTGTGTGTGTGTGTGTGTGTGATGTGTAATGTGGACGTCAAGAGTAAAGTTTTGCCTGCTAGCTGTGAGTAAATACCACATATATAGACAATCGAGAGACAAACATCACACCACGGTAGAGTTCAGGCAAATCAGCCTCGCTACGGCGCAAAACAAATATGCTCTGGTGTTAATCCTTGTCACTTTTGTTCTGTGTAACAGTTGGGCCAGTCCGTTGACAGGCAGGAATATGAATGCCATTTTTCACGAGTGTGGAAACAATCACAGCTGGGCTGAATCAGAAAGCATTGTTTATTGAAGGCCTCCGCTCGTCAATCGAACTGTACATCTATGAAAACATAATTCACTATCATTTATTGAACGTAAGTGTCATGTAAAGGATTACTATATTCATATTACAACAGGCTTACTAATATACATTTCATTATAACGCTGTCAATCATTGAAGTAGCATTAACAGTTGTGTGCTAACCGTGAAGGCGTTTTTGTGTGAGAGTTCACATCCACTCCTTAGTTATGGAGACCGTATTGGGCTTGCGAACGGGGTTTGTGAGCCCGTATACTCGGGTTCGAAACACAGCGGTGCTGGTTTTTTTTTTCGAAAAAGGTATAGGAGCCGGTCGTTCAGAAAGCAATGGCAAACTATTGAACGTAAAATTTGCCCAGGAATCACGAACAGCAACAATGCTGGGGTTGACTGCTACGTCCTGTGAAGGACATGCAAATTAAGTTGATGATTTTTTAATTGCCCATAGACCTAGTTTCATAAGCACAGCAAAGACATTGTTGCATACATTCTATATTGTTGCTTCTCTTGTTGTCCTGTGTGTCTATCGTGTGCCTTCCAATTGCATGTTGTGTCATCAGTAGTGCGGCCTGATGTAATATGATTTGTGTTGAATCAATCAATCAATCAATCAATCATGTGCCATGCCGTAAAGCGTGGGCGGTCATGATTCGCCATTTCACTCGATCACCAGAGTCGTGGATCAGCTCAGTGTTCCTGTCTCGTCCATGCCATGTGGCCAAGCCATCCAGGTATTTTCCTCTCGGTCTTCCTCTTGGTCTGTTCCCTTCGATCTTGCCAGCTGTCACTAAGTTGTGTTGAATGCATGTCACTATAACTGAGTAGCGTTTGATTTGTTATCAAAGCATAATTTTATTTTAATTATGGCAATGAGGGCAAGCCTGAGTTTGCATATATTCCATTTGTATAACAGTACAATAAATGCTATGTATATGCTGATAACATTAATTGAACGTTCCATTGAAGTAAATAAAGACCTACATCTTTGCTTTATTGACTACACAAACGATTTCGATAAAGTAAGACTTGTCAACATAATGAGGATGCTTGCGGATCTACAAATTTATGGGAAAGATCCTTTTTTCGCATATCCTTTACAGGACATCGCTGTCAACATCAGCATCTTTCAGCTGATTGTTGATTTCTTGGATAGATTACGCTCAGTAGTTTGCCATCGCTTTCTAAGCGATCGGCTCACATACTCCGTAAGTTACCGACGCGGAGAGAACCGCTACCAATTCTTGCGCACGTCTCGTCACGTTACGAGAGTATACGGGATTACGGAGAAATATATATATTGGAAACAACAAGCGGTCATAATGATTGACAATGAAGTAGGTTAATATCAGCCTATTAAGAGAAGTGTTCAACAGGAGTTCGGGAGTCTCCGTGGCGAAGTAGTCAAGCTGTTTTGACTCGGGCTCAGAAGGTTGTGAGTTCGATTCCGGTCCGCGTCCTTCGGTTCACGAGTGAAATTTTTCGGAGACTCCTGTGGGTCGTCGCTAGAGCTACGGAGTTCGTGCTTTGTGCGACGCTTTCCGCGCTGCAGAAAGAGACCGAACAATATGGGATAAACCCGGTGCAATGAAGTCGACCCTGTCGACTTTTTTTGTTAGTGTTCAACAGGGATGTGCAATGTCTCCAGATGTTTTCTCCCTATATAGTGAACATATTTTTTTTTTTGAAATGTAGAAGATATGAGTGGAATCACCATTAATAATAGCAAAAACAATTAGATATGCGGGTGATACAGTATTGATTTTAGACAAAGAGCAGGATCTGCAACATTTAGTAGATGCGGTTGTTGCACACAGTGAACAACTAGGGTTGGAATTAAATTTTAAGACGACACAGAGTTTGGTCATCACAAGGAAGAATGAAATACAGCAATGTAATATACAAGTCTCATCTCATCTCATCATGTTCCTCTTGTACCTTGCGGTGTCGAGGTGAAGTATAAACTTCGTGAGAGTGCCCGATTATGGGCTTCATATATCGATATTCCCATGGGAATATTCTTAAACAAGTAAGTAGGTACAATTTTCACGAAACAGTCATAACATCTTATGGGAGATGTCTTGAAGAGATGAGAAAAAGAATTGCTACGGCGAAGGTAGCCTTTTGCAAGGTGGAAAACATACTGACCAATTTCAAGGTGTCATTTAGAATTAGAAAAAACAGAGAGTGTTGAAGTGCTGCATAGAACCTGTACTTTTTTGAAGTGTGGACAATGAGCAGTCAAGCTGAAAAACATCTAACGGTTGTGGAAATGTGGTTTCTGAGGAAAATGCAAAGAATACCATGGACAAACAGAAAAACTAATGACCACGTCCTACAAAAATCAAAACCGTAAACTGATTAGAGAAATTGGACGTAGACAGTCACACTTTTTTGGGCGCGTCATGAGAAGAAATAAATGGGAGAACTTGGTGACAACTGGTAATATTAAGGGGAAAAGAACAAGAGGAAGGCAGAGAAGTAAACACCTGGATGACTTGGCCACTTGGTATGGTCTAGACAAGAACACAGTACTGATATACGACTCCGGTGATCGTCTAATATGACGAAACATGATCGCCCTACTTTATTGACAAGGCACATGATGATGATGATTTGTATAGTAACATCATCATTATTCACCATGCTAAAACGCGTGGGCGGTCATGGTCAACCATCTCACACGATATCCCGAGTCTCCGATTAGGTTAATGTATTTGTCCAGGTTATGTTAAGCAACTAAGCCATCCAGGCATATATATTCTAGCCTTTCCCTAGCTCTTTTCCCTTTAATTATCCTAAATGCCACTAAATTTTGAATGTTATTTGTCGTCAACGCCTGCCTACTAAAACTCGTGAAGTTTACGTATAATTCCCCTAATCAACCTAACGATTTTCATGTTTCTGTAATTAAGAACTGTCTCCTGGTTTAGTCAATCCAGGCATTCTTTCCATTTTCCTCAGAAACCACATTTCAGCTGCCATTAGGTGTTTCTCAGCTGGTTTGCTTATAATCCATGTTTCAGGTGCTACTACAACAGCACAGGTTCTACATGACACGTCAACACTCTTCTTCTCACTGTAATTGAACACTTGTTATTGGTAAGTACGTTTTCCATCTAGCAAAAAGCTACCTTTGCTGTGGTGGTTGTTCCAACCTCTACAAGATAATTTCCGTGAGATGTTGTAAATATTCAAAAATATGTGTACTAACTCACCTGATTATAAGTGTTCCCATTTATAGTGAGGCGTTAGCAATCAGGGGTTCCAGCTGATTGTATGCAAATAGAAAGAATTCCTTGTCAATTTGAAATTGCCGTGGGGATAACCGATGCCTCACATACGGACAATACCTGTGACTATGTGTTTTAATTGTTTCAGCTTAAATATTCTTTCATTTTCTCTCTTCAGATTATATATAACTCTGCAGTATGCATCAGAGAGATGGGGCTAAATATGCCAGCAATAAATCGTGCACATTTTGTTTGTGGCTTATGTGTTTAAATTCATTAAGGGAATACGTTGAGATTGGTCGTTGTCTAGATCCTAATGCTCCTTCTATATCACTGCAGAGTGGAAGCTGAGCTAGCCACCTATCTCACACCACAAGTCGCCACTGCAGCACACATCCACCAGTCAGTGAACAAGATTGAGTTTGCGCACATAATATCCCTTTAATGATGAATGAACATGGACACAAGCAACATAGATAAATCCAATAACAGCAATTCCAGAATATATCCTCATCACAACCTAACACTCAAATAACACTGCCTACTCCAGGCCTTTTTAATCTAATCCACCACAACAGTTAACCAGCCACTCTCCCGGTCCGAACTCACTCGATCCAACCCACTCTGGGTCTAGGTCTCAACTAACTATCAGACCCTCTCTAGGTCTAGGCTTCACCTCACTATCCAACCCTCTCAGGGTCTACGTATCAACTAACTCTCCAGTCCACTGACTCCACACAACACTACTCCCCAGCCCAAAACTGTCTGCCTCACAACCACACTAGCGGGCTGACGCCTCCTCAACTTCCCCTTAAACTCACTGCCTCCAACCTTCCCCGTCTATCTTCTTATTTGCCCTTTCCAGGGACCCACCACCCAACCTTATTTATCAGGCCCGGTCACTTGTTTATGTACTATAATAGCACTTTCGCTCCGGGAAATCATCCCAATGTTGATGAACCCAGGCATGTTACAGCCTTAATGCTTTAATGTAATCACTGTAGCGTCTTCCTTGTGTTTATATGTTGTGTTGTGTGTATGTATTTGCTAGTCGCAGCAACTTCCTTTGACTTCCCCAAGTGTGTTTGTAAAGCTTTGTCGAATTTTATATTGTTTACATTTCCACAGCTTTGCCGAAGTTACAATATTTGTATTATACTGGTAGTGGCAACAAGGTCCATCCACCCATGCACCATGTGCCATGCCAGTAAGCGTGTGCGGTCATGATTCGCCATTTCACTCGATCACCAGAGTCGTGGATCATCTCAGTGTTCCCGTCTCGACCGTGCCATGTGGTCAGTCCATCCAGGTATTTATTTCTCTGTCATCCCCTTGTATTCTTCCCCTCGATCTTGCCAATTGTCACCAAGTTCTCCAATTTATTTCTTCTCATAACATGTCCAAAAAATGTTGACTGTCTACATCTAATCTCTCTAATCAATTTAAGATTTTAGACTTGGCAACTTTAAAGAAGGTAGTTTGCCGTTGCTTTCCTTCTTGGCAATGACCGTACTGACCGGGTGACAGCAGCCATTGTCTCAATGAAGAGATCATTTGCCTGCCGTCGCTAAATTTGAGACCATGACCAACAACTGTGTGTCGGTTGCCCTCAAAGTTTCATCCACCACCTGCCTTCCGTGGTTTCTTGTGAACAACTTCCAAAAACGAATAAGAAATAACAACACATAATCCACAGAAAAACACTAAAAACAGCGTCTCCTGAAGAATGAGCGTTAAATCGTTGCCATTTTACCGGAAGTTCAAGGTGGATAGTTAATTATTCTACGAGAATTGCATGAGTATAATTTTGTTGAGAAAATCCCGTAGCAAAGTCCTTCATTTATGTTGTGACCTGTCAAGTAATTCACTCATTAGGTCACAATTTATGAGAAAGCAACACCAGCACCACTTCCTATTGCTTTTCTTATCCAAATTCAGACAAAAGACAAATAACAAAACAAGAGATAATGTTCCGTAATAGAATAGAGCAGACGAGACTGAACAATGAACAGACTGAAGTTGGTCTCGCTATCCCTATACTTGTGTGGACCGACTGAACAGAAAGCCGAATGCATCCTGCAGGATGGCCGCATGTTTTGTCAATTATGGAGTGAACATTGGACAACAGAGACAAAAACACACACCGTTATTTGAAAGTCTTAACGAGCTCTCAAATGAAGAAATATGCATTTAACAAATTGGAATTCTTGTCTGGACAGGACTTGACCAACAGCGAAATAGACGCGACGTAAAAGTAAATACCCTTTCCGATGATGTCTGGACAGGACTAGACCAATAGCGAACCAGAAGTGAGGTAAAAGTAAAGTACCCTTTCCAATTATGTCTGGACAGGACTAGACCAACAGTGAACCAGAACTGAGGAAAAAGTAAAGTATCCATTACTATGATGTCTGGACAGGACTAGACCAACAGCAAACCAGAAGTGAGGGAAAAGTAAAGTACCTTTTCCAATAATGCCTGGACAGGACTAGACCAATAGCGAACCAGAAGTGAGGGAAAAGTAAAGTATCCATTCCCATGATGTGTGGACAGGACTAGACCAATAGCGAACTAGAAGTGAAGTATCCTTTCCCATGAAGTCTGAACAGGACTAGACCAATAGTGAACCAGAAGTGAAGTAAATATAAAGTACTCTTTCCCAGGATGGAGGCGTTTTGCGTATACGGTGCCGGTCCCATATTTGTATTACTGGCTGCCTCCTTTACTTCCCAGATTTCCTGGTACCCTTTTTAGGCTGAGTCGGCCTGGGAGCCAGGTCAGTGTCAAATAAAATTTCCGGTTTGATGGGGATTTGAACACGTGAACACTGTCTTAGAAGGAAGACAACTTACCAAACTGTTCAGCAACAAAGATCCGGTAATTAAATATATATTAGGGGTGTTCATTTGAAACCCGTTCCAGTGGCTTTATTACAAAAACATGAAAGAAACATTAATAGGTGTGGTAGAATTAAACAAAGCATTTATTTTGAGTGAATTATGCACCATGGGTTGGTCAGAAGAAGTCGCCGTAGGCATTCAAGTAAGCATCCCATTGCTTAGATAGGCGGCGAATGCCGTCCGCAAAAAGGGATTGTGGTTGCTCACTGAACGAACTGTTTAGCGCGTTCATTACGTCTGCATCTGTGTGAAATCGTTGCCCCTTGAGAGCTCTTTTTATAGGTCCGAACAAATGAAAATCACATGATGACAAATCAGGACTATAGGTTGGAAGTTGCAGAATTTCCCAATTCTTCCTTGCTAATGCTTCCTGCACAAACTTTGCGACATGCGGACGAGCATTATCGTGCAACAAAATCACATCGCGAGAAAGCATGCCGGGTCGTTTATTCTTGATGGCTTTTTGCAGCTTGTCTAGTGTTTGCAAGTAGTGGGTAGAGTTGATGTTGACACCAGGTTCTTTAAAGTCGGCCAACAATAGCCCTTCATGGTCAAAAAATGCGCTCAGCATAGCCTTACCAGCGGAAACCTGTGATTTGATGTTTTGGGCTTTTGGTGATCCAGCATGCTTCCATTGCATGCTCTTTCTTTTTCTGCTTGGCTCAACGTGGTGACACCATGATTCACCTGTCACTATGCGGAAGAGAAATATGCATCATCCTCCACTCTGTAACGCAGCAAATGGTTCAATCACCATCACTTGCGTTCCTCTTTTTGGTGGTCGGTCAACATCCGTGGAACCTACTGTGAACACACCTTCCGATATTGCAGTTTCTTACGAACGACCTTTTGAATTGTCCCAATTGACACATCGAATTCTGTCGCTAGCGAACGTATGTTTCGGCAACGGTTCATCTGTACTGCTGCATCAATTTTGGCGATGGTTTTTTCTGTTACAACAATATGCGCTTGAGCCGGCCGTCGAAGATCTGTCGTGAACTGACGTCCTTTCCGAAACATTCGTGTCCAGTCTGTCACTGTTGTCTTCGACACACATTTGTTACTGTACGCTGCCTGCATTCCTTGATGAATGTCCACTGGTCGACATCCTTCAAAATGAAAGAAACGAAATCACCGCTCTTTGAGCTTCTTTGGACGGATTTTGAATCAACCCGGCCATTTTCTCAACCGTCAGAAACAGAACCTATGCATCATTGGACGATGAGCACTTGCTCTTTTATTCATCTTACCACATGACTATGATATGATCATGTTCAACGTACGCAATTACGCGCGGTGCGGCACGATCGGATTTAAAATGAACGCCCTTAATATATATATATATATATATATATATATATATATATATATATATATATATATATATATATGTGTGTGTGTGTGTGTGTGTGTGTGTGCGTGTGCATGTGTGTGCGTGCGTGCGTGCGTGTGTGTGTGTGTGTGTGTGCGTGCGTGCGTGCGTGCGTGCGTGCGTGTGTGTGTGTGTGTGTGTGTTCATCAAGAATGATTATGACCATTCATTTCATCCAGTGGGGTAGAAAGTATGGAGCCGTGGGTTCTAAGATGGCTGATAAGGCCTATTTTGGCTCGAAATGTTCTTTGACAATGTGGGCAAAGAATACTTGACGTTCCAGGAGGAGGATCTCCTGCAGTGGTTTTTCCGTCCAGCCTGTCACAGCTCTTGCAGTCCTGGTTGCTTCACAAGTGACTGCACCCTTATGTAATGATGTACGCCACGAATTACGGTCTTTAGCAGCAGTCTCCCAGGTGTCAAAATGAATTCCAAGAGCTTTCTTCAAAGGTTTCCTCTGGCCGCCTTGGGAGCATTTACCACAACGCAGCTCGCCGTAAAAAAAAAACAACATTTGTTTAGGGAGCCTGTGATTTGGCATACGAGTTAAGTGACCAGCCCAGCTAATCTGATTTTTCATTATTAGAGTGTGGATACTGGGCATGGACGTTCTTTCTAGAACTTCAGTGTCTGGGATCTTGTCTTGCCATTTAATCTTCAATACCTTCCTAAGGCAGACTGTGTGGAAGTGGTTTAATTTCCATGCATGTCGCTGATAAACAGTCCATGTTTCACAAGCAAATAGCAGTGTGGATAATACAACTGCTTTAAAGACTTTCAGCTTTGTTTGCAGGCTTAATCCATTTCTGTCCCATACATTCTTATACAGTCTGCCAAAGACCGCGCTGGCCTTGGAGATTCTTGCATTCACTTCGTCATCAATTGTGGCAGCTTGTGACACAGTGCTGCCAAGATAGGTGAATTTGTCTACAACACTTAGTTTATGACCGTTCACCTTGATATTCGGCACAGTGTGATTATTCCCTGGAGCTGGCTAATACATAACTACAGTCTTCTCCAAGTTGATATTGAGCCCAATGTTGGCACAGGCATATGAGAAAGCTGAAACATTGTGTTGCATGTCTGCCTTTGAATTGGAATATAGAGCGCAATCATCAGCAAACAGCAGTTCTCTGACGGTGTCGCTGTTAGTTTTGGTTTTGGCTTTCAGCCTTCTGAGATTGAACAACTTTCCATCCATGCGGTAGTTGATGTCTATTCCAATGTCGTTGTTCTCGAAGGCATTAGTCAGCATAGCTGAAAACATAAGGCTGAAAAGTGTTGGTGAGAGAGACGAATGTTTACACACATTGCTTGCATTATTATTATTGTTATCAACGATGGCGTGGCGTTGCGATTGTATATTATAACTATTAACATTATTATTATTATCATTATTGGCGTTATATATAGGCGTTATATATATATATATATATATATATATATATATATATATATATATATATATATATATATATATATATATATATATATATATATATATACGTTAAGAAATACAAAAGCAAGAAAAGCAATAACGCCAATAATAATAATAATAATAATAATAATAATAATAATAATAATAATAATAATAATAATAATAATAATAATAATAATAATAATGCAAGCAATGTGTGTAAACATTCCCCCCCCTCTCTCTCTCTCTCTCTCTCTCTCTCTCTCTCTCTCTCTCTCTCTCTCTTTGCCTCTCTCTGCCTCTCTCTCTCTCTCTCTCTCTCTCTCTCTCTCTCTCTATTTCTCGATTGTGAGTGGGTATATCCGATAATGTTTCCACCTTGTCGTGGTGGTGGTGGGGGGGGGGGGGGGGGTGTTTGAGTTTCTCAATGACCCTGAGAGCTATGCCGGCGGTAGCGTAGCTACCAGCAGGGCCTCCCAAGCCGGACAGGTAAAAGGGTAGAGAACAGACAAAGAGAAACACCCTGGTCCTCCAGGTTGGGGGTTGAAGCGTGGGATTAACATCCCCACCTTTGTAAAAACCATTTTTGTTACGAAACAGATCCATGAGCCTCGAATTAGGACTGACTTATCTGGACAACGACCTTGGAACGTTAAAGGACTTTTGAGATTTGGAACATGGAATGTTCGGACACTATATCGAGCTGGAGCGGCCGAAGAACTAACCCGGGAGCTAGTTGAATATCAAATGGATATAACAGCAATTCAAGAAATAAGGTGGCCAGGAGAGGGTACTTTATAGCAAAATGAAATGATTATAATATATGGAGGAAACACCCAAAATAAACATGAATTAGGAACAGGATTTGTCATCAAAAAAGAGTTATGGGGGAACGTTTTAAACTTTAAAGCTGTTAATGACAGGATTAGTAAATTACGAATAAAAGGTAAATGGAAAAATATAACAATGATTAATGTACATGCACCTACTGAAGAGAAAGAAGATGATATTAAAGAAGACTTTTATAATGATCTGGAAGATGTCATAGAAGAAACCCCCAAACAGGACATCCTGATTGTGCTGGGAGACTTCAATGCAAAAATAGGTAGAGAGCAAACTAATAAAAAAAAGTGGCCGGTATGGAAAGCCTACATACAACTTCAAATGATAATGGATGGAGAGTCATCAACCTGGCAGAATCCAAAGGACTGCAGATTAGCAGTACCAGACTTCAAAGAAAGGATATACACAAACAAACTTGGAAATCATGTGACAAGAGAACCTATAATCAAATAGATCGCATTTTAATTAACAACAGAGATGCATCAAACATACAGCAAGTTAGAAGTTATAGAGGAGCTGAGTGCCACAGTGACCACTTCCTCGTTGGAGCAAAATTTAAAATAAAACTGAAGAGAGCATTCTATACTAAATTACAAAGATTACACCCAACATATAACGAAGAAAAACTACAAGAAATTACAATCAAAGAGAAATTTACAGATGCAATAAAATGTAAACTTGAAACTCTGCAAAACCCTTTGGAGGAAAGCGTTGACCAAACTTGGTTGAACATCAAGAATACAATTCAATCTACCGCAGAAGAATGTCTCGGTGTGTTAACCACGCATAGAAAGAACAGATGGTTCAATCAAAAATGTGAAGAAGCAGTCATTAGAAAAAAGAATGCCAGACATTTATGGTTAAATGACATCAACAACATCCAAAAGGAAGAGCGTTATAGAAATGAATGTAAAGAGGCTACAAGAATAGTCCGACAGCAGAAGCGAGAATATATGAGTAATATAATCAAAGATATGGAAACTAATCACCAGAAAAATGAATCCAGAAAGTTTTTTTAAAGAACTGAAGCCAATGAAACGAGGGCACCAACAAAACACATATGGTTTAAAAGACAAAAATGGGGATATGATAAATACCAATGAGGAAATGTGCAACGCATGGAAAGAATATTTTGTTGAATTACTAAATTGTGAAGCTCCAAGTAACACTTTCCCACAGGAAGAGGTTCTAACATGTGAACCACAAATTGAAGAACCTACTTTTGAAGAAATCCTATATGTAATCACACGACTTAAAAACAATAAGGCAACTGGGACTGATGGAATTGCAGCTGAAATTATAAAGGCAGGTGGCCATGCATAACATCTAAAGCTTACGAACTAATAATAAAAATCTGGAGGACAGAAGAATTACCACATGACTGGAAAGAGTCATTATTGATACCTATCTTTAAGAAAGGAGACTAGTTCCAATGTAAAAATTATAGAGGAATATCACTACTGTCCACAAGCTATAAGATACTATCCGCAGTATTACTAAATAGACTAAAACCATATTCAGAAGACATATTAGGTGACTACCAGGCGGGTTTTAGACAAAACAGATCAACAATAGATCAGATATTTATCTTACGACAAATAGCAGAGAAAAATTGGGAATATAAAAGAGACCTCCATAACATTTTTGTGGATTTTAAAAAGGCTTATGATAGTGTCCATAGGAATAGTCTATGGAATGTTATGCAGGAATTTGGAATACCAAGGAAGTTAATCAACATGACCAGACTATGCATGGAAGATACTTATAATATAGTAACATATAAAGGCAGGAAATCAGACCCTTTCCAAATAACATCTGGCTTGAAACAGGGTGGTGCACTATCGCCGCTACTCTTCAATCTGGCTCTAGAGAAAGTTGTAAGGAAGGTAAAGGAGGAATGTGATATTGGAGGAACATCCAAGCTGCTTGGTTATGCAGATGATATAGATATTATAGGGCAAAGTGAACAAAAGACATTGGAAATATTGACTCACTTAAAGGAAAAAGCCCAACAGATGGGGCTGGTTATCAACCAAGATAAGACAGAATATATGGTAATTTCAAGAGACGGAATGGCTAAAAACTCTGGCCACATACACATAGATAATATGACCATTAAAAGAACGGAAACATACAAATACCTGGGTACAATCTTCAACTGCTCCAACATCATAAGGGTTCTTCCCACTAGAATCAGCTCTGGAAATAAGATATACTATGCACTACAACATCTACTAAAATCAAATGCGCTATCTCGTAACACCAAAATCACAATATACAAAGCACTGATCAGACCAGTTGTGCTGTATGGTTCTGAAACCTGGAGTACAACGAAAGGAGACGAAGCCTTGTTACAAACCTTTGAGAACAAAATTTTAAGACGCATCTTTGGACCCATTAGGGATACACAAAGTGGAGAGTGGAAAAGACGAAGTAACAAAGACATTTATGATCTGTTTAAATCCCCGCTAATCACTGGTATCATGAAGGCTAATAGACTACAATGGCTGGGGCATATAGAAAGAATGGAAGATAATAGGGAAACAAAACTCGCTTACACTCAGGAAATAAATGACCGTAGACCACGAGGTAGACCAATAAGACGGTGGAGAGATAATACATATACAGACCTACAAGCCCTTGGAATCTTCTCCTTCTTCTTCGTTCATCCGGAGTTTTTTTTCGGATGTGATTGCGTTGTGCCTGTTTACAGCAGAGCTGCGTTCTTGCGCCGTTAGGCCGACACATCCGACTTCTGCGGGCATTTGTTGACCGGGTTAACCTTCCCGGGGCACTTGGAATCAACGACTGGCAAGAGAAGGTCCACCAGAAACCGAATGGAGACGGATTGTATCTGCAGCAAAGAACCTCAATGGCTCGGAACGCTGAAGAAGAAGAAGAAGAAGAAGAAGAAGAAGAAGAAGAAGAAGAAGAAGAAGAAGAAGAAGAAGAAGAAGAAGAAGAAGAAGAAGAAGAAGAAGAAGAAGAAGAAGAAGAAGAAGAGGAGAGGGTATATGTGTTTGTATGTAAGGAAGTGTGTATGGGTGTGTGACTGTGTGGACGTACGACTGTGTATTTGAGTGTCTGAAAGTATGTATGTGTCGATTATGTGTGTGTGGGAAGGAGCGTATGTGTATGCCTTCCTTTATGTATGACTTAGGGTATATGGGAGAGAGAGAGAGAGAGAGAGAGAGAGAGAGAGAGAGAGAGAGAGAGAGAGAGAGAGAGAGAGAAGTGTATGTATGTGTGTGTGTGTATGTATAAGTAAACTTTTGTTAGTGAGTTTGTGTTTGTGAGTAAGTATATGTGTATGCGATGGAGTGTGTATTTGTGTGTTAATGAATGGATGCAACCGGGAAGGTTAACCCGGTCAACAAATGCCCGCAGAAGTCGGATGTGTCGGCCTAACGGCGCAAAAACGCAGCTCTGCTGTAAACAGACACAACGCAATCACATCCGGAAAAAAAAACTCCGGATGAACGCAGAAGAAGAAGAATGGATGCATAACTGCTTGAGTTTGTTTAAATGATGTAAGTATGTATGCATGATTGTATGTATGTGTCTATGAACGTGCGTGTTTACGTGTGTCTGCCTGTCTGCCTGTCTCATAACATGGTATTATGCATTGTATATGTTTACAACTTTCATTTGACAATGTTTTTCCCATATGATTGTAGCGTGCACAATTGATTAACGAAATATAAGTGATTGGAAGGGCCTAATGTAATACTGGCCTGCATGCCCAATTTGTGACCCTTTGAAAATAAAATTCGTTCGTTAGTTCGTTCGTTCGTTTTCTCAGAGAAAGAGATGTAACTGTTGACAAAATCAACGTCCGCACGTATTTGCTCATCTGAGAACTATATTTCGAGTTTAGATCTTTCAGGCTGGCAACCATCGATTTTAAGCAACGATCAAATCCACACGAAACAGTAAATCAAACTTAAATGTGAGATAGCGTTCCAGTTGTTTCGGCTGAGAGGCAATCATTTGTTAACATTACAGATAAGGGCAAGTGAGTTCAGGTCGATGTTCTCTCGGATCAAAACCGAAGCTTCAAGACAAATATTTTGGCTGTAAATAAAGTCATTTCTGTTCCCCGACAAGGAAAAGAGCACAATTACAGAGCGCAGAAGCGTTTGCAAGTGGAAAGAGTGACCAGGGTATCAGAAACAATTACTCTACAGGCCCGCTTCGAGCGCTGTGGAAGAGGGCAGCTATTACTAAAGCCAAATGAGCGGGGACTAGTGAGAGCTTCTCAACGGTAATGCTTTGAGGCCCGTGATTTCCTCAAGTTCTGTTCTCATCACGGAATTAGAGCCGAATGCTCCCTGTCTCTTGACCAAATTTGTCTTGTCCTTTCCCTGGGGAATAGAGCATCGGCCCTTCTCTGAACTCTGTGGGACGCGCGAGAAAACGCCGAGGCGTGTGTGAAGGCTGGTCGTTGGATGACGTGCAAACGTCAATTTCTGGTAAACTTATGTAGACTGGTTTAGATAAATAGCAAATACACACAGCCTGTCTGAATCGTTCTCATACATAGGCTCGCGCACACACACGGGCGCGCGCTCACGCAAACACCGACATATACACAAATACATATACAATTATAAGCACAAAAAATATCCATCTGCTGTCTGTCTGTCTGTCCGTCCGTCCGTTCGTTCGTCCGTCCGCCTGTCTGTCTGTCTGTCTGTCGGTCGGTCGGTCGGTCGGTCGGTCGGTCGATCGATCAACCGATCGATCGATCGGTCTGTCTGTCTGCTGTCTGCTAGTCTGCTCTTTAAGAGCAACATCGTCTTCTTGTAATGTTACTGTTCTTCGAGGATCATTGCTGTAGCTGTTTCCTTTCTTGTCAGCCGTTATAATTTTTGAAACGTGCATATGGTGATTGCGTAACTAGTTGTCTGTTCTACAAAGGGCCCGTTCTGAACTCTTATCATGCTCCATGTCACTTAGGACAGGTAGTAATGTGACTTCAAATTATCAGCAGCCATGTTCGGCGAGGGAGCCAAATAGCGCAATGGCCAAATGCTTGACTGGCACCGCCGTGGGCATGAGTTCGGTCCCATCGGGGCTGATTCGAATTTGTTGTTGTTTTATGACATGGGCTCTCAGATGGATACAACCTATAACGGGTACCAGGACATGTGGTGGGAAGAAATGGCCACTGGCGTGGTAGTGAGTCAACCACCGAGTGCCGATCAGTCTAGCACTTTATGCCAGATGCGCCCCATCTTTTTCACTTCCGGCGAACTGGTATAATTTGGCAGGGAAGGTTGAAAAACATGTGGAGGGCGTGGGCGGTGGGGTGTATATAGGGAGAGGGTCGACTTTATTGCTCCGGGTTGTATCCCATAGGGTTCGGTCTCATTCCGGAACGCGACCTGCCGAAAGCGTCGCATAGTGCACGAACTCGGCTGCTCCGGTGACAACCTCCACGTCTCCGAGACAAGTGCACTCGTGAACCAAATGGCGGTGCTCAGAAACGAACCGAAGACTTTCGGAGCGCGAAGCAGTAGCTTTACCGTTCCACCGCGGAGAATGACAGGAATTCCAGAACACCAAATCTGAACATGCTCTATTACCTTGCCACGGAAAATAATGGGAATTTCAGAATACCAAATCTGGATATGATATATTACCTCGCCATGGAGAATGACAGGAATTCCAGAATACCAAATCTGAACATGCTCTATTACCTCGCCACGGAGAATGATAGGAATTTCAGAATACCAAATCTGGACATGATATATTATCTCGCCATTGAGCATGACAGGAATTCCAGAATACCAAATCTAGATATGATATATTATCTCGCCACGGAGAATGACGGGAATTTCAGAATACCAAATCTGGATATGATCTATTACCTCCCCACGAAGAATGGCAGGAATTTCAGAACACCAAAACTGGATATGATATATTACCTCGCCACGGAAAATAGCAGGAATTTCAGAACACCAAATATGGATATGATATATTACCTCGCCATGGAGAATGACAGGAATTCCAGAATACCAAATCTGGATATGATATAATACATCGCCACGGAGAATGACGGGAATTTCAGAATACCAAATCTGAACATGATCTATTACCTCGAATCACCATCTTGACATGATCTATTACCTCGAGTCACCATCTTGACATGATCTATTACCTCGAGTCACCATCTTGACATGATATATTACCTCGAGTCACCATCTTGATATGATCTATTACCTCGAGTCACCATCTTGATATGATCTATTACCTCGAGTCACCATCTTGATATGATCTATTACCTCGAGTCACCATCTTGATATGATCTATTACCTCGAGTCACCATCTTGACATGATCTATTACCTCGAGTCACCATCTTGACATGATCTATTACCTCGAGTCACCATCTTGACATTATCTATTACCTCTAGTCACCATCTTGACATGATCTATTACCTCTAGTCATCATCTTGACATGATCTATTACCTCGAGTCACCATCTTGACATGATCTATTACATCGAGTCACCATCTGGATTTGATCTATTACCTCGAGTCACCATCTTGACATGATATATTGCCTCGAATCACCATCTTGACATGATCTATTACCTCGAGTCACCATCTTGATATGATCTATTACCTCGAGTCACCATCTTGACATGATCTATTACCTCGAGTCACCATCTTGACATGATCTATTACCTCGAGTCACCATCTTGACATGATCTATTACATCGAGTCACCATCTGGATTCGATCTATTACCTCGAGTCACCATCTTGACATGATCTATTACCTCGAGTCACCATCTTGACATGATCTGTTACCTCGAGTCACCATCTTGACATAATCTATTACCTCGAGTCACCATCTTGACATGACCTATTACCTCAAATCACCATCTTGATATGATCTATTACCTCGAGTCACCATCTTGACATGATCTATTACCTCGAATCACCATCTTGACATGATCTATTACCTCGAGTCACCATCTTGACATGATCTATTACCTCGAGTCACCATCTTGACATGATCTATTACCTCGAGTCCCCATCTTGACATGATTTATTACCTCGAGTCCCCATCTTGACATGATCTATTACCTCGAGTCACCATCTTGACATGACACCATCTTCACATCTTGGCATGTGTTGACGGGCGGGTGGGTGATGTGTGGGTGTGAGTGATTGATGGATGAGTACGTGAGTGGGTGGATGTGTGTGAGAGATGAGTGTATAGCTGAGGGATGTGTGTGTTTGTGGGAAGATGTGTGTGAGCGGCGGATGTGTGTGGGTGAGGTATATGTGGGTGTTGGGTTGTGTGTGGGTTGGAGGTGTGTGTGTTTTGGGTGTTTATGGGTGGGGGATATGTGTGGGCAGGTGGGGAGATGTGTTTGTGGGTGGGGATGTGTGTATAGGTGGGGGATGTGTAGTTGAGAGGTGGCAGATATTGGGTGGGTGAGTGGGTGTAGGTTGGCTTATGTGTATGTGGGTGAGTGGGGAAAATTGTGAGGGTGCGGGATGTATGTGTGGATAGGTGCGGGATGTGTGAGTTGAAGGGAGTATGTGTGTGTGTGGTTTTGTGATGTGTGTTTTGCTGGGTGGTTGCGGGTGTGTGGGTGGGTGGTGAGGAATATGTGGTGGGTGTGTGCGTGTCGGTTATGGGATGGGTGGGGGATGTATGTGTAGGTGGGGAAATGTGTGTGGGTGGGGGATCAGTGGGTGGGTGGCGGCATGTATGTTTGCCTGAGTCTGTGTGAGTGCGTGGAGGTATGTGTGGGTGAGTGGGGGTGTGGTGGGTGGGGGTGTGGTGGGTGAGGGATGTGTGGGTGGCTGCGGGGTGTGAGGGTGGATGGGGGATGTGTCTCACAACATTGAAATATGCACCGTTTATGTTTACAACTTTCAATTGACAATGTTTTTTTCCCCATGTGAATGTGCCATGCGTAATATGCATTGTTTATGCTTACAAAATCTATTTGACAATGTGTTTTTTACCAATGTAGATGTAACATGCACATTTGATGAATGAAAGATGAGTGATCGAAAGGGCCGAATGTAAGACGGGCCTGCTTGCCCAATTTGTTACCCTTTTAAAATAAAGTTTGTTCGTTCGTTCATTCGTTCGTTCGATCTATTACCTCGAGTCACCATCTTGAAATGATCTATTACCTCGAGTCACCATCTTGACATGATCTATTACCTCGAGTCACCATCTTGACATGATCTATTACCTCGAGTCACCATCCAAGTAGACCGATCTGTGGCGAAGAGGTTATGAATGCAATTCGTAATTCCGTATACCGCGTTCGAAACACAGCTGCGGATGATTTGGCAGCAGGCCGCCTTGCGTTGGTTTCCAATACAAAGGTATGAGTACCGGTCGTTTAGAAAGCAATGGCAAACTACTGAACGTAAACTTGCCAAGAGATCACGAACAGACAAAAATGTCGGGGTTGATTGCGACGTCCTGTAAAGGATATGCAACCAACTGTTTACCCATATAAAAGTTACCTTACTGCCAGCCTTCGCATAGAAACCAAATATTTATATTGGTACTACATTCATTTAAACATATACTTCTCTTCACACACACACACACATGCGCGCACACACACACACACACACACACACACTGTTTCAAGTAACTTGAGAGCATTGCTGGGTCCTCCTGCACAAAACAGCAAGTAGCTGCCGACATACTAACAAGTAATTACATATTTATTGCGCCATTGTTTCAGAACAATAGACCCGGCAACTGATATATATCTTGATCCTCATAATCGGTTGTACAATGATGGATATGCGTGCAGTTATCGTATGATAATGAGTGGTATCTATTGCCACGTCAAAGATATGTTTACAGACACAAAGGCAGCCCAAGATCTGTCATCCCATATACAAGTGGTGGCGCTGGAATAATCAGTGTCAGACTTCTGAAACAAACGGAAATGAATTTATCATAGATCCCCAACATAAGAGCCAGGTATTGTATTTTTGAAAGGGGTGAATAAGTTGCTGTTTAAGAGATTATACATTGTTAAAGCCGCATAGGAAGCAATTGGAATGGGTGGGTTTAGTATTTCTTATGTAGAAAACTGTTACTAGTAATCGGGGTGGCGTATGCAAAAGTTTTCTCTTGTAGGTTTTATTTGCATGAACAAGTTTTCTTATAGGTTTTATTTGCATGCACACGTTTTCTTGTAGGTGTTATTTGCATGCACAATTTTCAGTAGCCCGATTATAGTTCTCATTTGGAAAAGAAATCAGATGAATTATCCAAGCGGTTTTGATGGGAGGAAAAGAATGGGTTATGGTAAGTGTCCCCAAGAAGTCTTGTTGTACAGCAATTTCAGACATTCTCAAAAATGGAAATTGCAAATTTCTGCATATAGTCACATACTAGAACACAAGAGACAAATAACCGTCTTGCCCGGTCGAAGGGTCAACACGCAGACAAAAAAGTAGCAAGTTGGCTGCATGCAAAAGTTTATCATTACCATAACTCTAGCATTTATGGTCGGAAATAATATTTTCAAACTAGCATCTGTCGGCTTGTCAGCACTGCTCTAACTCCAGCGGGAATAGATGATCACCGCAAGACCATTATACGGACTGCCGAACCATTTGACAATCTTGGCTTTCTTGTAGCCGAGCGGGCCAAGAAGTCAAGGCAATTGTGTTTTGTGAAAGTGGTTTGCATATAGTTAAGCAGCACTGAAGAGCAATTCTGGCGAAATATTTCCTCGGATAGACGAGTTCCGGCGGAGAATTGAAGAAACAATTTTATTATGCAAATGTGACGATTTCGAATTTGTGCAGGCAAATGTCTCTGATTGTGGCTAAAATGTCCGCAAACAGACGGGCAATAAAGGAATTTGTCCGGTTCTTAGGAGGCTTGGCGAAATAGGTTTAGGGATGAATTATTTCGTCACGCGAAGAACAAGGCGCGAGATGTATTGGGAGGTGAGAGAGAGAGAGGGGGGGGAGAGCAGACAGACAGGCAGGCATAGAGAGAGAAAGGGAGAGGAGAGACACACAGAGGGACAGATATTCAAAGACATACGGAGACAAATAAAAGAGAAAGACAGACAGACAGAGACAGGAGAGGCAGATAGCTACACAGACAGACAGACAGACAGACAGACAGACAGATAGACAGGCAGGCAGGCAGGCAGGCAGGCAGACACAGGCAACACCATTCAGGCAAACAGACAGCGAGAGAGGCAAATTCTGCAGTTATGTCATATCTTCAGTCCTCCGTACTCAGAAATAAAACAAATTACAATAATTTAAATAGCACCCTATAATCTAGTTTGACTTCTAATAGAAATATTTTGAATTACCACCTAAAGCGCATTAATCGTGTAAAGGGAACCTTTACCTTTTTTTTTAAGAAAGACTTTACATTTTGTGGGAACATACATTATTAAATTTTTAACCCGTGTCTGATTATTTGTTGGCAATATTTAATAGTTTAAAGCACCCGGAGATGTGTATTAAAAGAATGTTTACTTTTTTTTTTTTTACTTTACTTTATAATTTGTGTGAACATATTTCATTACATTTTTAACCCGTGTCTGATTATTTGTTGGATATATTTAATAGTTTAATACACCCGGAGATGTGTATGTAGTCGTGTACAACTCACTTGCACCACCCATTTCAATCTGAACTCAACGCAAAATGTCACGTCGGGCGTACGTCTATCAAGGCATATCATATAACAAAACCAGAGGGACAAAAACATCTATTACCGTTAACCTTGGGTGTGGAGATGGCACTTGAAATGTACCCACTGATCCTATAAATATGAAGTATAGACAGCACTTGATCACTTTGTTCACATGTTTTCGACATTTCTCACGAGGTCGTGCTAACTCGAAGCTTCTCACTTCATGTCCTTAGATCGTCCTGGTTCATCAGATAACCGGTTGACCGCAGCCAAGATCTTCCAGTGTCTAGCATTCAAAAATGTTCTGTGCTCCGATGAAACAGCCTGATCTTTTGGATAATACTGCAGCTTTAAAGAACTGATTTTTCGACTGAACTGTTTTCAGAGAGGCTCATTTTTTTTTTTAAAGACACCTTTACATTTTCCTTTGCGTTTATTTGATCTCATCTTTTCATCAGTCACACTATTTTTGTGCGAAGGTGTTGCGATTCTTTGCATTTGTTGTCCTCGTGTTACAAATAGTGCACTTTTTTTTCCACCACCCTAAAACTGTTAACAACGATGATTTGTTTGGATGTATTCATGTTGAAGTCGCAAGGTGTAAGAGGAGAAAGAATTTTGTGGCCAATTCAAGACAAAGAAAATATGGTGTTATGAAAAACCCGAAACAGGCAGTCGTTATGTTTTTGTTGTTGTTGTTGTTTTGTTTGTTTGTTTTTTGCCACATCGTGAGAAGAGAACAATGTGTACAGCTCTGAGACCTGGAAATTTTAATTTGTTTTTAATTTTCTCCCGCAGCAGTTTCTTGTTATGGATCCGTGATGTGATATGACCATCACATTTCGTAGGCTTGATGCACAGAGAAGTAGGTGGCCAATCGGTTCCAAATGTTGCTGTATGTAGCCGGGGCGCAGTGTTGGGGTGAGCGCCCAACATTGCTTAAATACCCCAATGGCTCGTGAATACATAACCTCTGCAGCAAAAGTCCAACTCCTGGCCTTCACGTGGCGGAACTGTTTAAACTAACAGGAGAAGGGGCGACGGCGAGTTTCTGGCGCCGAAAAATAACCAGTATGCTCTAGATGTGTATGCACGTACATGCATGCGCAGGCACGTGTGTACACATCTAAACTCGAGTGAGACCACAGTCTGCTCTAGCAAGGGAAAGGTGCTGAAGACGGAGGCAACCAGCCAGGAGGCGCACCACAGAAATCATGATGCCACGCAATTACGTAAAATGGAATATGTCGACTACTGCTAAGTGGTATGGTGCTCGCCCTGCTTTGGACCCCCAGGCAGGTGCAGTGCCGGGCCCTATGTCTCGAAAGGGTCAAACCCCAACTACTGGAGGTCCTTCTCAGATGTCCTGTGGAGCCAGGGGACATGAGAATAGAACGGCTGGCCATACTAAACAAAGACTTAACATAATGCACTGGAATGCGGAGGGAATCCGCAACAAACAAATAGAATTAGAAAACATCCTGGACCAAGAATAAGTAAGTGTATGTTGCTTGCAAGAAACTCACCTCAACGAAAAAAATAGCTTTCAAAATCAGAGGCTACCAGTGTTACCGATCTGACCGAAAGGACAGGCGAAAAGGTGGGATACTGACCCTTGTCAAAAATAACATCACTGCTTCCCAAATCGAAGTCTACATGAGTATCAGACACTCAAACTTAAGACAGGCAATACAGACCTCCATCTGATCACTTACTACTGTCCAAGCGACCGCCCACAGGCACTGGACACACTACAATTAACAGAAAAAATGATTGTGTGTGGCGATTTCAACAGCCACTCGCAGAGCTGGGGCTATGATCACATGGACCAGAGAGGAGAGAGACTGGAAGACTGGCAGGATGAGAATAGATTCATCTTGATTAACAAGCCGTCCGACCCACATACTGTCTACTTGAGATCATGGCACACTACAACTACACCTGACCTGGCTTTTCATTCACCAGACCTGGAGTGGAACATTACACGAATTGTTGGGAAACAACTTGGTGGCAGTGATCATCGGCCAGTCTTTCTAACTGTAGAAAATGAGCTTGTAACTGAAAGCAGCACCCTCTCGAGGTGGAACTACAAGAAAGCAGACTGGGCAATGTACAAGAATCGCACCAGCATACTGGTTAAAAACCTGAACACTGAGAAAGACATAAATACAGTAGTTGAAGAGTTTGGGAAATGCATATTGCAGGCAGCGCGAGAAACAGTACCAAGAGGAGCCCTTAAACAATATAAACCCTACTGGAGTAGTGAACTGGAACAGTTGCATAATGATGTGGAAGAGTGTAGAAAGCAAGCAGAGGCCACACCCAGCCAAGAGCACCACAATAAATTCCAGCATGCGAAAGCCAAATTCCAAAGGGCCAAGCTGCAGCTAGACGGAAAAGCTGGCAGGAGAAAACGGAGTTTCTGAACTCTGAAAGAGACACAAGGACATTGTGGAAGCTAATAAAACAACTTAACGATGAGGGCACAGGGAGAAACCTAAAAATTGCACTACATAAAGATGGAAACATCTTAACAAGAAAGCAAGCAGCTGACCATTTTGTGGACTCATTCGCACAAGATAACAATATCAAAATTAGTCCAGAGAAACAACAAGAGATTCGAGAGAAACAGCAACATACGGGACAGAAGGAAATAGTACTGTCACGAATTGGCAGCCTTTACTTCCCAGAACAATTTTCGGTTCACTTTTGATGGGCCATGTAGAGGATCAACAGACGAACAAAACTGTTTTCTCTATATCCAAGGCTATACTGTCTTGACGTAAGCTTGCAAAACCTGCAAGTAAACAAACCACCAGGAATGGCTTTCTATTTGGGAAGTTAATTTGACACCAGTACCAGTCACCCCCAGAGGTTATCAATCCAGCCAGACGGGAGGGCAGACTCAGGGGACTGAATAGTAATTAAAACCAACCAGGCATGACGCAAGCAAACCTGGTTTACCAACAGAGTTGTAAACTGGCTGTTGACCATGAGAACCTAATTGTTCCCTTGACATGACACCTGATAAGAATAGCTAGGAAATCGCCCAACCGCGATGGCTGACCCCATCTGGTAGAGACTAGAGGCGCAAGGTGTGAAATCACTGATAAGACTCAGTGGGCTAATAATTGTCAGACCCACAGGTGTGAAGGCTAGTGTGCATGCAGAAAGAATTTTTATGACTGGACAGACTTGGAGTTAATTGCAATTAACGTCAGGGGGAGATAAGAAGAATTTATGAATGGAATTCCGGGGAGATAAGTGTCTACTGCTATGCTAGGTATAAAAACCCCTGCTAGACTTTTTCCCTTTAGATTAAGTCTGACTTCAGAACAGGTAGGCAGCCAGCTCAATGTTTGTAGTCATATGTATGATTCTTATGTTGCTAGATTTCAAAAGGGAGAATTATTTCTTAGTAACTAGTCCCTTAGTAAGTCTCTTAGACTCTTAGATGGATGTACCGATTTTCAGTCTATATCTGATCTAGGTTATTTCAAGAACTATCTTTGGCGTAGGTTACTTGAGTGTTCTTTCTAAGTTCTGGGTTCAATATCATTGTGCTTCATGTATTACTCTTCTGAGAAGGAGAAACTTGTGAAAGGCAGATCTTGTCTAGATATACTTGAGGTGTCGTAGCAGAGGCTTGCCATTTCTTTCTAATCTATACTAGTCTCTTTTTGGTGTGTGCATTTGTTGTACAGATTATAGTCAACTGACTATTTATTTAATTCTTACAACAGCTGTAACTAAGTGGTGATTAAACCGGGCAGCTCAGCAAATATGGCTGGTCTGTGTGGTCACTTCCATTAGACTTGTTGTATATCTCATTTTGTAGCTATACAATATTAGTACTCATTAATAATGCCTGATGCTATTATGTTGAGTATCATTAGATGTCCATCTTGAAGTAATATAATGTTTACAGTATATGTTGGATGTATGTATGTGTAATTTCATATGAATATACGATGCTAGGAATATGCTTCGTACATATTCTTTTTGTGTATATACGTCTCATTTCGTAATACATACAAACTAACTAGGGCATTATGCTATGATGTTAAAGTATCATAATATGTCTAGTTTAATCAGTATGTTTATGTGTATTGGATGTTTGATATATTGATTTGTCATATGCAAGCCTACCAATATGAAGTGTTATATTATGGTGTGCGCATTGGCACACTAACCATCGATTGCATTTGTAGCAAAGGTGTAATGGTACAGACATTACCCACAAGTATTATAGGGTATATGGTGCTAAACCTTTTCATCGTATGGTGAAGGGTAGTTCACGGAAACCTGGCACAACTACTGGTCACGGCTTGTAAGCCCGGATGACCCGGCATTATTATAATACCATTACCGATCCTGTGAGCTGCTAAACTAACTTTGGACGGAGCGGCTGTACGACACAGAATTTCTGTATTAGCGACATGGACATGGGGCGGCAGAAATGTAATCATTACAGGCGTGTGAGACAATTGAAAAGCCCGTCCCAGACTAAAGACAGTAGGGAGAAGGAGGATGGTGAAAACAGTAGAGCTGGAAGATAAACTAGGTCAAACTGGTCATAGTATATGTTTGTGTTATGATATGTTTTAATTAGGATTGCGCTGATGTAGAACTGATATAATACATTCTTGACTTTCTTTCAAGCTCTCACAGGGAGCACCTATGTTGTAGATCTCAAGAACGAGTGAAGACTAGGTCGTGTCAGGACTGACCAGATTCGTCAGAATACCGGCAAGCTGTTTCTTTTGTGTGTGTCTACTGGAGAGTGGGGATCTGGACCACAGATCCAGATAGATCATGTAACAAGTAAAGTTACGTAATGTTTGTCATCAATATCAATATGTATATGATTTCATCATCCTCATATTGACAATCATCCTATGTCTACTGTTATGATTAGCAAATAAATGTTGTAGTATTGTAACTCATAGTTCTGTCATTGTATTTTTTCCAATTGTGCATACGTGTTGTTGTGTACATTGGTGGGGGTTCACTTAGACACCAAGGAAGGGAGCAGTCAGGGAGAAAAACCTGTACTGAGATAGTCGTCTATACTAATATATTTAGACTTAAAACATCTATCTTAGCTAACCTTCTCTTTCCCATTCCTTGGCGAATATTCAGCACAGTTCATTTCATTTTGTAACGAGCCACTTGGAGCTGTACGTTGGATATGCATGGGCTTAATCTGTAGTTCAGCCATATAGATTTTGTCCCTAGTCAGATTCTGACTATTTGGGGTTGCTCGCCAGTGAATAATACTTTCATCTAGCCGGTGGGGCACCCCGACTTCTGACAAGTACATAAGGTTCTGGAGGCACCCATCACAATCAGCGAACTGGAGCTAGCCATATCAAAACTGAAAATGAGAAAGTCATTAGGAGTTGATGGTATCTCCAATGAAATGATCAGGAACCTAGGAACAGAGGCCAAAGCAAAGCTGTTGCAGATCTTTAATAACAGTTGGACCTTAGGCAGTGTTCCACAAGACTGGAGAGAAGTAACCATGATACCCCTCCTAAAATCAGGGAAAGATAGTTCCATTGCCTCTAGCTACAGACCAATTAGCCTCACCAGCTGTCTCTGCAAAACACTGGAGCACATCATCAATCACAGACTGCAAAGGTACATTGAAAGTAAAAACATCCTTGTGCCACAGAAGGCTGGCTTTAGGCAGTGCTACTCTACGGAAGATCAGACAACCTACCTCTCTCAAGAAATTGAGGATGCATTCCAAGAGAAGAAACTGGTGCTTGCAGCATGGATAGATCTGAAGAAAGCCTTTGACAAAGTATGGAAAGAAGGTCTGATGAAGAAACTGAGAAACTACAAAGTCAATGGAAGAATGTACAAATGAGTGAAAGCATACCTGCACAATAGAAGAGCCCGAGTACAGATAGACGGACTCAAGAGCAAGAAAGTACTATTGCGTCACGGTGTTCCCCAGGGCGGAGTCTTGTCACCCACACTTTTTCTGATCTTCATCAATGATAAGTTGCTATTCTACCGCATGGAATTAAAGCAGCAATGTACGCCGATGACCTGGTTCTATGGAGCACAAATGAACATGCATCAGTGGCCACAGATCGCTACAAAGAGCTGTAGATACATTTGTTGCATGGGCAAATAGATGGTGTGTCAGCATAAACACTGACAAGTGCAGCACCACCCTATTTACCCTCTCTCCAAAACAAAAGGCAGGGGTCATCCAGATAAATGGAACATCCCTAAGAGAAGATAAAGAACCAACATACCTTGGAGTAACATTTGATGGCAGGCTGACATGGAGAAAGCACATCATCAAAGCAGTAGCAAAAGCAAGAAGGAAAATAGCCATCCTGAGAAAGCTAAGTGGAACCACATGGGGAGCCAGTGGGAAAATACTTAGCAAAGTTTATCAACAGAGCATACGACCAGACCTGGAATACGGGTCAACTGCGTGGTGTTCGGCATCAAACACCACACTACAAGAGCTGGACAAGGTGCAAAATCAAGCACTTAGAGTCACCACAGGAGGGATGAGATCAACCCCTATAGTGGAAATGGAGAAGATGGGGAGGCCACAAGCACTGAGTGAGCGCAGAGATACGAAAACGCTAATACAAGCAAAAAAGTTCCTCAGCTTGCCAGGCCACCCTATGAAGGACAGATTTGATAACCTAGCTATGGGGCGGTTGAAAAGAAGTAGTTTTATCCACCAAGCCAAACGACTCTGCAGAGCAACCACCGATCTGCCCACAGTTGGTATCCCTCTAACAACTATTCCGGAGCGAACTCCATGGAAAGATGAACATAGACTATCATTACAAATCCAGACAAAAGTGAGAGGAATATTTGACAAGGAAGAACAGAACAGTGTGCAGCGCAGAACAGCCACTCTCAGCTTCCTTGATGAAGAATACCCACACGACCTCTTGATCCGAGTCTACACAGATGGATCAGAAAGCAATGCAAACTACTGAATGTAACTGCCAAATGGTGATTAACATATAATATTATACATCAGCAAAAACTCTCGTTTGTCCAGGTGGAACCAATTTGATAGAATTTGAAAGCAATGTGCCAACATCATTGATATGTAGAAGCCGGCCGACGTGTCCATTATGTCAATATTTATTTCCTGCCAACAGCTTGTGGTAAATATAAATCATAATATTAATAATCATCAGAATACCGTTCCTGTACAGCCAGGAGGGCCGGTATCGTAGCAATAAACATTACAACACAGCTGAACCTACTATTCAAATCCTAAGACAATGTCCCACAGCTCAACGTCAGTTCTAATGCTTCCTATCTGTTGACCGCTCTGTCACCTTGGCCATTCTCGCCGAGTTCTAATTTACACATTCATGGCCATCGGTTGGTCCTGACTGACAAGAATAATGCTTTAATGATCTATCTCTTCTACCAAGTAGTGCCTAGCTATCACTGCCAAGTCTTGAAGGTTTGTTGACAATCTTCTATCCTTGGATAAACTCATGCCGCCTTCCATGCCTCCAGCCCAAGCTCTGTCTGTTGTTGCTAAACTAACCACTGTGACGTTTTCTACTTTCTCACGTCACTTGGTGACTTTCTCTATCTGTTGGTTCGAGATTACTTCTCAGATTCTTTGTGACTTATTCATTACGTCATTCATCCTGACTCGCTACATGGCAGTAACATTGCCTAGAACATCAACCTGGGATTGTAATTGAGAATCTTGTTAAAGACATGTGAAAATTTATTTATTTTTTTTTTTTTTTTTTGAGATCGCAAGATTCAGAAAAGCATGATAACCCATAACAGTCGGTACCGGTAAGGCACTGATTGTAGTAACGGCGATAGCGATAGTGGATTGTAGAGTTTTAGTGGATTGTAATGACGGCGATAGTGATAGTGGGGTGATAGTGGTGTTGCGCAATTATTTCTTGACCGACTAACATAAGACAGAAAGCTAACATCGTCAGGTTAAATTTTTGGGGGCCTTTACTTTCCTAGTTCTCTGGCGCCACGTTTATAAGGCTGGGTGACCACATAATGATCCTAGTTAGACAGAATGCGACCCTGGATTAAATGCAGGGCCTCTATGCTTGTACACATGTGTAACTACTACTGTATCATTGTAAATCACATTCACAAGGATGTTGTGTTCTGATAAAGCAAACTTATTTTGTCTTTTCTTTTTGATTTTCACTAGTATTTTGACTGTAAGATAAAAAAAAAGTAAATGGGCCGTTTACACTTTTTGAGATGTTTTCAGTATCTGTTCGTCGCATTATTTCATAGACCAATAGTCACTCCATGGATGATGTGGTTAATATCACACCAGCTTCCCAGGACATTACCCGATGCCCATTTTCCGATGTGTACTCATGGAAAATAGGAACAATGCCAGGCATGCATCGGTGGAAGTTGTCGAACGTGCAAAAGACCACTACAATTTATACGGTACTATGAAACACCTAAATTATAACCAATACTGCTAAAGCTGGTTGAACGAGGTGGAAATGTTTTTTTTTTAGTTACAAATAAATCCGCCTCAATGGAGATTTGTACACACGACCACTGGACCGACAACCCGCGAAGTTACAGTATTATTTATTAAACTAAACGAAGTTCTATCTACCATAACAAAGTACTTCCAGCGTGCTGATGCCGACGAGGTAGCGGGTTCAACTCCTACACCGGTCAGTTGGGCTAAAGTGTAGACTTCTCGTTCTTGACTTGGGGACATAAATTACAAATACCTCAGAAGTCTGAATGGGATCGCCTGATGGCGATGGGCACTTGTAAAAGGGAAAGCTAATCCACATGCAAACATTAGTGCAGTGCACCCCCAGTAGTGGCAACTACTAGAAGTAGTAGCACGTGTGTGTACTACGCTTGAGTTCAAAGAGGGAACGAAAAGAAATGAACTGCTACAAATGTGTTCAATGAAATAACTCTTCTTGCGAAACCGTGTACTTGAAGTTCTTGCGACTGTCATACGCCTACAAGACAGTCACGATAACTCGGTCATCATCACGCAGCAAGCCCGATACCGAGTGTCGCTCTTATCACAGCCCTCTGACAAGATTCCAACATGGCTTACAAGATCTGCTATCTAATGCATGCTCATCCCCAATGTGTCTGCACTGTCCTGTGCTGCTGTCTAATGCATGTCCATTCCCAATGTGTCTGCACTGTCCTGTGATCATCTTAGTGCTGGTCGAATCCCGCTTCTTCTTCCATTAACTAAGCCTTCCATCGCCGTTCTTTCACTGAATGGGAGATGCAACAATTTATCCACGTCAATTGGCCACCAGTGGATGTAATCATATACACGTATGGTTCTTACCAGAATACGATCAGCGTTGCCAGTAGTGGGTTGTGCTCAATATTTAAAAATAAAAATAAAAAAATAAACGTGCCTTTTACACGCGTTAAGGGCGTTAAGATCATATCTCGTGAGGCGCGTGTTTTTATTGACCAATCGGTCTTTGTGGATTTTTTTTTTTTTTAAACTTTTATTGAGTGTTAAAATCGTTGCAAAGTGTATTGTTTGTGTTTTTACAGAGTGTTGCATGTGAGCGTGTAGGTGACATATGCGCAAAAGATACAAATATTTTATACATTTTAACATTTCTACATTGAATTTGTTGTAGGGTAAAACCTTAATGAAACAACAGCATGATGATAGTGCACCGATATTATTTCCCTTGCCGCCTCCCTCTCCTGTCGGCTCTAAAACTCCAATACTATCACCACCACTCGGTAATGATGAAACTGGCAGTATAAAATGTCTGAACCGATCGGAGATGGCGGCAGCAGCATCAACAAACAAACAGTATCAAGATGGTGGGAATGGGAGGTGTACACAGTATCGGGGATCCGGGTTTACAAGGCAGAAAGGGTTGTGGATGATGCGGTCAGTATCACTCTGACCGCCTCTACTTGCAAAGGCATATCCTTGTACTCGTTTTAGGCTGGGCCGAATTCACCCCAATGCTGATCGAACCCCTGTCCATCGGGACGGCAGGCGAGTGATTTTAACACAACCTGTGATTTAATTTCTTATTGTTTTTCTTTCTCAGTTGTCTATTCAAAATTCAAATATAAATTTTATTGTTAGCCTTATGACTGTAAGATCTCCGTAGAAATTGTTCATGGGGAAGGACCACACTTGGAATCGGAAAGACGTGTGTACATAGCACACGAAGACCACGCTTTGGATCGGAAAGACATTTATATATGATATTTACGAGGATGTCACTTGGGATCTAGAATGCGTATACATATGACGGCCGCTCTTAGGATTTTATGTGTGTAAACATAACACATTCTGGAAGGATTTGCTAGACCAGTGGTTCTCAACCTTTTTTGGCCCGTGCCCCCCTTCACCATATTTTCAGAACGTCATTCCCCCCCCCCCTTTCCTATCAAAAATTTTGCCCGTGCCCCCCCCCCCCTTCACCGTATTTTCAGAACGTCATTCCCCCCCCCCCCCTTCATATTTCCTGTCTAAAAATTCCCCCACCCCTACACAGTATACGTAAAAATGAAAGGTAAATTTAATAGCATATACTAAAACAAGTCTAGACATCCACATAAAACATGATTTGTGGGTCTACTTACTTTATGAAATGAATTTTAGAAGGATGAGACATACATAACTGTAAAGTATGAAGGGAAAAACAATATCAAGTAATCAGTTCTTGTATTAACGCGATCTTGAAATAGTCTTCATCCCCCCCCCCCTTGGAAACCCTAAAAATCCCCCCCCCCGGGGAAGGGGGATTCCCCACCGGTTGAGAACCACTGTGCTAGACGGATCATTTCAGGCTAAAGACATGTATGTTCTTGTCCTTGTTGTTTGTATATGTGTCATAATCCGGAATTCTGAATGACCGATGGTATTTCAGTGTGTAGTGTAACATAATTAATGGAATCTTTAGGAAATCATATTGATGTTGGTCTTTCATTCTTTCGCTCCTTTAGGTTGAGTTTATTTCCTTCGAAATAGTTTCCTCCTCTACATCCTTCCCTCTTTATCCATCATGAGTTCCATAGAGCAAGTTTCTTGGTTATTATCACAACTTTAACTTCGCTCCCTCTATTTTCTCTGGTCTATTAACATTTGTACAAGTTAATATGGAAAAATTACCCAAAACAAAGAATACAATTTTCTTGTTTATGAAATCTCCAGCTTAGACAATTTTAAGTTCTGCTCTGGTCCATTTCGCAATTAATTAGAGGATGTTTTTGTTTAGTTTCCCACTTGCCAACTACCAGACTTCACAGCATACAGTCAGCCGTTTCCTTCATGGATAAATCTATCATTAGCTGGTAATTTTGCAGATCTCCTTGCCAGCACGTGTATTTCCATATTTTTGGTGATGGGAATATCAGGTTGAGTTGTCTCCATGTCTCCTCTTTTATCCTGGCCATATTTCTTACTTATATATAAGACTCTGCTGGATGTCTTTATTCTTCTTCTTGCCTTCATCATCATAGGTTCCAATATTTCCTTATAATACACTTCGCTTATGTTGATTTTAACCAAAACCTGCAGTCCCTGGAGTTTGTGAAGGATGGTGATGCCACTGGAGTTTCACCAATTGGTGTACTGCAAATTGATTCAAAATTTTGTATATGAGCCACTCACCAAGTGACCATCGTCTGTGACCTCTCATCGCTGGTACATTAGGTACATCATCTATACTGAGGTCATGCAAAATGTCTAAAAGGTCTTTACAATTTTACTATACCAAAAGCTTATGATTATTAAATAAAGCATAAATATGGCTCTTTGTGCAACTGGATTAATCTGTTCGTGAGCATCGATAACGTGAAAATTGCATTCATTGTTCACTTATCTGCAACAAACTCAAGCTGAATTTTTAAAATGTCTAATCATAATTTATTTGTTATCCTCTCCATTATTCATATTATTGTTCCTGGTTTGTGTAGATATTGTGATGAAAACTGATCTGCAGTTGTTAGAGGGGATATCTCCTATGTCATATAGGGGGATGAGTGATCTCGAGGTATGGTGTCCGCTTTCAGTGCTGGATGTCACGGAATCAAGCCCCGGTGACGGCCGGGATTTTTTCACGTGGACTTCTAGTAACAAAATGTCCCCTGGTCTCTGCGTAATGAGATCTGACGCCCATGTGCATTGTTGCACACGTAAAAAAATTCCTTGGCAGCTGGAAATCGTAAAAGAGTAGCCTAACGGCGCTGCCCGGGCAAAATTTGACTTAAAATTCTGCCCAAAGTATTTCAGTATCCTCGCGGTGCTACGGAGTTCGTGCACTGAACTGAGATTCTCCGGACTCTGGTTTGAGTTAGGAATAGAACGGAGCACTTATGGGTTATACCCGTGCAGTGGCGTCACTGGGGTTGGTGTCACCCAGTGCGGTAAACTCTTGGTGTCACCCCTCTAGACTTTCACCATGGTCTTCTTCCGAGTGTTCCTGTACCATATATAATCGCATATAGTAATGTTTGTAAAATAAGTCAAAAAGTTAATAAGGACATAAGAAAGAAAACAAATTGAACAATATAACTTCAATACTTCAGGTAAAACATAAATAAAGAACTTCGACAAACTCGGACAAAGTTAAATTTTTGTTATTTTGCTATGTCTGCTTTGTCAAATTTGCATTTTTTTTATTTTGGTGTCACCCCTTGATGGTGTCACCCGGTGCGGCCCGCACCCCCCCCCCCCCCGCACCCCCCTAGTGACGCCCCTGTACCCGTGCGCCGTGATGTTGATCAGTCGACTAAACTAAACTAAGCTAAACTAATACATTTAATCAAACGCATTTTGACTGCACTAAAGGTCTGATTATTTTAAGCCACGAAACAGGCATCAGTTAAATAATCACATACCAAATCTTCATAGTATGGGATAATTGTTTTTTTTTTTTTTTTTGCATATCCTTTACAGGACATCGCTGTCAACATCAGCATCTTTCAGCTGTCTGTTGATTTCTTGGCAAGATTACGCTTAGTAGTTTGCCATTGCTTTCTGAGCGGCCGGCTCATTATCCCGCAAGTCACGAGCGCGGATCGAGCCGCTTCCAGTTCTCGCCTCGCTACGAGACCCTGCGTGGATAAACGGGATTACGGAGAAAGTGGTGTAACCCCTCAGCCAGAGAGACCGGCATGGGATAATTACAAGGTTAAAATATTTGTTTGATTGGTTGGTTGGTTGGATGAGTGGGTGGGTGAGTGGTTGATTGGTTGATCGGTTAGGTAGTTAGTTTCTTGTTTAGTTGGTTGGGTGGGTGGTTGGGTGGCTGGGTGGTTGGGTGGGTGGTTGGGTGGCTGGTTGGTTGGTTGGCTGGGTGGTTGGGTGGGTGGTTGTTGGTTGGTTTGGTAGTTGGCTGATTGGTTGGCTGATTGGTTGGTTGGTTAGCTGGTTGGTTGTTTGGTTGGTTAGTTGGTTGATTGGATGGGCGGGTGGTTGTTTGATTGTTTGGTTGGTTGGGTGATTTGTTGATTAGTTGGTTAGGTGGTTGGGTGGTTGGTTAGTTGGATGGTTGGTTGGTTAGTTAGTGTATTCAATAAAAGACCTTTGTACACGCCTTAAAGCCACCTGGCATACACGGCTGGACCAATATTTTATGTGATTAGTATCATCGCCTTTTCTTCCCATGACATGTCTTCCCATGACATTTCTTCCCATGACATTTTTTAATACCCTTTTTAGACTAGGTCACCTAGGGATCACGGTCAATTTTACACATCTGACTCCGCCCCGGTGCGAATTGAACCCATGACTATCGTACCCGCATGCGAGCTTCTAGCCATTCTTCTCAGTGGGCATGATGTGAGCGACGTTCTGCAAAGGCCCTGCTGCTCCACGCACGAAATCCCTTGCAAGATAAACGAAACACATTTAATGGTAAACCACAGCAACTAGGTCTGAAAATTCACAAGTGGGGGGGGGGGGGGGGTTTAGAGAGAGAGAGAGCAAAGATAATGAAAATAAATAAAACAAATGATAACCCGATTCCCGTTGGTGAAACCTCACTATAGAAGGTGGAATCATCCACTTATTTAGGTAGCAATGCAGACAACTTTGGGAGAACACTAAAAAACATTTTTAAAGCAAGAAGAGCATTCATAGCACTTGTAAAAAATTTGTGAAAGCGGGGGGTAGGGTGGAATTTAGAACAAAACGTTGAATGTTTAAAAACGAATGCTCCCAAACACTATGGCAGCTACATGCCTTCAAAGCCAACATAGCATAATGCTGAAACATTTGTATACGACTTAAATGGGGGGGATTTCAAGTCATGCAAGAAACAGTCGCCGCGAAAATAGATCTCGAAGATGTCCATAATTGTGTAGACTTCACAGATTCTATGCAATGCTTGCTCGGCTATAGCATGAAACCTTGGCTGGTAAATTAGATCGCAGCTACATTGGTGGAGAGAACAGTGACGTTCCACTTGAAAAGTGGACTTCGAAACCAAAGAATACATGTTCTGACCTGCCTCAGGGCTAACCATTATCGCTGTTGTTCAACCACTATAGCATACAACTTGCTGGGCCCTGTCGAACCTTGATGTTTGCAGATGGTCTTAATGGATCGGACCAGTTCGAACAGACATGACAATATCATAGACATATAAGAGACTTTACAGAAGAAAGCTGAATGTGAACAGATCAGTTCAGATGTGAGCCATGTTTGGTCAGTATGTTGTGGTGTTCGCTGAACAAAGCCATTAGGAAAGCAGACCTATCTATTATAAAATGGGTAGGCAATTTAACGAGTGATATATTAACATATCTATGTTCGACATTTAATCATAGCCTATTATATAAGCGCCAGACTATTATTAAATGCAAATGTGACCTATCAGCACTGAAGACTATGGTGATCATTACTCACATGGAAATGAGATTACTTGTCTTATTGTTCAGATCTCTCGGTAGCTGATTATGGTCTGAGTATGTTAACACTATTTTAACAGCTTGAAAAAGTGGGACTAATTCAGAATGAAGGAATGCGGGTTGTTTTGGATTGAACACTAAATACCCCTATCAGAACGATGAGATATATGCTTGGATTTATATCGGCGAAGTCTAGACCTGCAACGACATAGACCAGTATGCACTAAAGGAGAAGATCGGTGCAGTGTTAGACGGTTTTACCGTGTGACCAAGGTGGTCCTTCAATTGAATCAATGCGTCTGACATACTGCACAAATTAACGGATAACGTTGGGAACATATGTGAGAAGCCAGATGAATAGATGTACGTATATTGATTAACTCGCACAAAGTGGAAAACGACAGGACTGGGCGAAGCACATATCACAGTACACATTGGTAAACATTATGGTGAAAGTTATAGGTGCACTGGGGTAGAAACTTTCTCTACCAGAGAGAAGAGTGGTGTAGCTTTAATGTACGGCGTCCGCCTCCAACTAGTCAATACCGGTTACGAATCACGCTATTGATTTGTTTACACATCAAGGAGGACATCGAAGTTGGTATATAGTTCAGTCCCATCCTGGCGTAGTGAATCAGACGCGCAAGATCTTCTCGGATCCAATAAAGACAAGAAATCTACGAGCGCTCATGTACCCAAAGGTTTCGTTTACAATTCCCTCGGTAGTAATGCTAGTATGCCTGTTTCTGCCGTCGGGAGCCGCGGTAGCGTAGTGGCTGGACGTTTAACTGTCGACGTGGCGGTCATGGGTTTGAATTCGTGCTGATGTGGATTTTTGTTTACTTGGACTGAAGTTCTGAAAATATGATGAAGGGGGGCACGGACCAAAAAAGGTTGAGAACCATTGATCTAGCACCATATGCTAGAAACGCGTTACGGCGTGTAACAGTTTCTTGTCCTTTCTTTTTATTGGTCATATGTGCAAAGGGAAGTCACCGGTTTACACGCAAGAATAACAGCAAAAGATGGACTGGACATAGGAAGTTAGACTTTACCTTCTTCTTGAGAAACAAGATACTGTTGATAATTGAAGTCGCTATTGATTGCGAAGTCGGTACTTCAATTTTAATTCACCGCAACAAAGAAGAATCCCTTCGAGCCTCATTTGCATCGGTCCGGCAATCATTTTTCGGTGTAGTGTTCGGTGGACTGCTAGACCGATCGATGGATGTTTTTTTAGTTTTGGGCCCGTAGGGCCCTCACTGTCGTCGACATTCTTTGTTTGCGGTTGTTTGCGGTGAATTAAAATTGAAGTACCGCGAAGTCGACAATGGATTTATCAAAGAAATATTAGGCTACGTTTTCTGTAGTGCATACACTGCTGATGTTTTCTCTTAGTTATATCTGATATCTCTTGTGTCCGCGTTCTCCTTCTGTATAAGTCCAGTACTTTTATTTAAGGTGTGTGTCGCTAGTCGTCCCTGGAGGAAAGTGGACTCGACAAGCACACCTTTAATATCCTTCTACTATTGGAACTATTGAATGACTTTTGTCTACACTTCTCCCTTCTGTCTTCCATACACTATCTCTCTCTCTCTCTCTCTCTCTCTCTCTCTCTCTCTCTCTCTCTCTCTCTCTCTCTCTCTCTCGCAATCCTTCATAACATACCCTGACAACAGTTTCCTCCAACAATTAATAATATGTTTATTGTTGAAAACTATGTCAGTTGTATGTATTGAATGTGTATATGTAGTTGGTAGTGTCTGCTATGGTGAATGCAAGATATGACTCAGGAAATCGTATGTGCCGTATACTTTCTCTCCTCATCAATACGGCCAAACCACAGGACAGCAAACATAGAAATGTACTGATCTCACCCTGGATGCTCCGTTTCTGCTTGAGTCTGGAGGTAAATCCGTTATTTGAAAAAAAAAACTGTTCACCACTGAATCACCGTAACTTAATGTGATCACGGTAAGTCTTATGCCTAGACCGAGTGCTCTTAGGTTTCTTATTTACTTAATAAATCCATCGTGAACAACACATCGTCACTGTCTAGCACTGTCTATCCGTTGTTTGAATACATTTACAAACGTTCTGGAGTTCTTCAATGTTTCTATTAGGTGAGTATCCAATTAGAATATTTTAACCTATTTGGCTCTGCTGGTATAACTTAAAGTTCTTTCACTGAGGTTCACAAAAACCTGATTCTTTATTGACATACTTTCACTGGTTGAATTTTCTCTAGTGACATACTTTCACTGTTTGAATTTTCTCTAGTGACATACTTTCACTGGTTGAATTTTCTCTACTGACATACTTTCACTGGTTGAATTTTCTCTAGTGACATACTTTCACTGGTCCTGTGACTTTATGGTCTTTACTCTTTTCTTAACAGGTCAGGATTATATATGAAACCTGGGGACATATATACAAACAGGTGAGATGAATCTGCTTCAACCAACCTTTTATGTGAGTGTCCTTCTCTAGCCATATTGAGAAGCCCTCGAAAGACACTCTCACATAAGATTGATGAGTGCACTAAAGTTTAATCAATTAGATAAACGAAAGAAATGCTACCCGTAAAGCACAGACACCTAGTCCACTATGCTATACTATTAGTATTACCCTAAGGTTAGGTTACCTTATATATAGAATTTATGTAAATCCCAGAATTGAAATCTATCAGCACATAAGCACTCTATCCCATTGCAAGGGATTATATTTCTTTTCTATTACAGGACACATAAATCCAGCTTTCCGTCCAGTTTGGTAGCACACTAAATACCAAACCACTTTTCCACCAATTTATACCGAGTGTCCAAGTCTCCCTTGACTTTTGATGTCACTACATCAACCATCGTATTTTGCCGTATCCTTTACGTCAAAAGTCTGTGAAGTCACGTATGCGGTATTGGCGCCCCGTGTCGTGTCTCATTCGTCTCGTCCTCCGTTCATCCGCTAGTATCTCCAAGCGTCCGAACCCTTTGATCACCGTCTTCTGCGTTTTCCCCGTTCCGATATATTCGTGTCTCCGTCTTGTCGGCCGATAAGATCGGCAGTCATTGACCCTTTGTTACTCTGTATTTTTCCTCTTTATCCTTCGGTCAATAACCCATACTTTGTCCTCGCTCAAAACTGACGCATTCGACTGTTAACCCTCCTCATACCTTGTAATTAATCTTACTCGTTTATCAGGGAATCATTAACTCACAGTATCCCGTCACAGTGTGTAACCATAATTGCGTTGTCTGTTTACAGCAGAGCTGTGATAATCGTCTCTATTGCCTGAAAGAGGCTAATAAAACTAAAACAATATACACATCAATAAGAAAGAGACAGCTTTCTTTGATCACGCGAAGAGAAGAGTGGCATTGGAGAACATCGTGACAACTGGAAAGATCAAGGTGAAGAGAGGCAGAGGCAGATTATGAGAAATTTTGCTAGATGGACTCAATCAGTGGCATAGAGGAATATCATCAGCAGAGTTGATTCAGAACACTAAAGACCGAACTTCGTTGAGAGACATGAACGCCTACGCCTGCTGGCGGTGCGCTTGATGATGATGTGATAATCGCGAAGTTCGACCGATTTACGGAACTTCTTCGTGGCATTTGTTGAACCGCTTAGCCTTCCCGGGTAGCTGACTTGGAAGGACATCCTACCCTCTCAATGTGGTGATGTCATCATCGCTCATTTCATCCACAGGAGATGCGTCCCACTAGGTCCACCCAAAAGCCTCATTCATGTTGTTGGGCCCACAAGGGCAAGTAGAGGTAACACATTGATTGGGGTTTCCCGGCTATACTAGGAAGCTTCCATTTAGTCTTGACCGATACGTGATGCTCAGGTTTTAGGCTCACTTAAGAAATCGTGGCCTTCTCCACATGGATGCTTAACCTCGCTTTCATACATTGAGCCTCACGTTAGCCAAATCCTGTGTCTTAAGAGACTCCGCGTCTGCCATTCTACATTTCTGGTACTTGCATTAAGCATGATTTCCCATGCAAATCATATATCTTTATTTATCGTCTGTTCTGAACCTATTTAATCGAATCCCATTCCACATACTTTTTTATTTTTTTTATTTTTACATCCCTTCACACAGACTACTTAAACAGTTACAATCTTATTCTCGGGCAGGCTACATAATTAGTTTTCCATCTTACGCTATACGAGGTATACTTAGCCAGCTGTTTCATGTTAATCTCATACACGCTACTTAATTGTTTCATCTTACTATCATACATGCTACTTAACTCTTTTATCTTACTGTATCATACAGGCTACTTAACTGGTTTCTCTTACTGTATCATACACGCTACTTAAGCATGAAAGATGAACTACGGTTGTGATATTTCAATTTTCTAGCTAAGCATTCTTGCATTTTGTCCATTGATAAAGACATTAGACGAAATACTCTCTTGTATCTGTGTGTCTTCTTCCATTGAACGTTCTAATTATATTTTGTGATCATTTGTTACACACAAAATTTAGGCAATGAAAATGCTATTCACACATTTCTTGTTTCTTTAATACTGCATCTATTCAGAACGAAATGAAAACAGATACCAGTACAATCAAAATGGCTTTATTACAATATCACAAGCGACACAACGGAAATTCTGAACAAAGTGATCAAGGATTTAGGAAACTTGGGTTCTGAAGAGACTGGCTATTGTTATCTATTATGAATAAACCATTGCATTTGAAGCAAATGTCATTTTCAATCAGGAGCGAATATCTTTTTTTGCACTAAAAATCCTTTACATAATCAGTTACATCTTAGCAAATTTGCAATACTGGGATGTCACCATAAAAGTATATTTTTGGACATTTTCAGATTGGTATATAAATGATTACGTTAAATCATCTGTTTGATGTACTTTGCATGTTTAGAGTACCAACAATTGGTCATTTTGAGATCATCAAGTCTGAAATGACACTGACCCCACAACTCTAAGTAAATGAACACACATTTTTATGTGATTTCCTGACATTGAAGAAACAAATTTAAAACAGATTAAGCACATCCCCCCCCCCCTCCCCAACACAACCTTCACTTACCAGCTAAACATCTTGTGCAAAGGTTAGTGAATGCATTCTGGAATGTTCCAGATTTGATCTTTTTTTTTTTTATTGAAATTTCCAAAAATCTGGATCATGTGTATTTTGTAATACTTGAAAGAAAAAAAAAAACAGAATGACCAAGCAATGAATATTAGTATAATGATCAAAAACTACTTCAATTGTTAGGGCTTGTGGGTCTTGTCAATCAATATGAAGGAAAGCACTCCTGATGTAGCGGTGATGGTTTGATGTAGTGGAATGTCTTTGTTTTTTAACTAGCTAAGAACTAACTGAACAATTATTAGTTTACTTTGTGTTTTCACCTCTTTTATCTGTCCATATGCTTGTCTGAAGTCAGTTCCCATGCCAGCTTAATAACACACACACTCTCTCTCTCTCTGAGACCGAGAGAGATGATGATGAAGGGATGGAGGGAAAAAAAGAGGGGATGTATGTATGTGTGTTTATATATATATATATATATATATATATATATATATATATATATATATATATATATATATATATAACACAACGAATGCCTGAAAGAAACTAATGAAACTAAACAATAAGAAAGAGACAAACAGCTTTTTTTGGTCATATGATGAGAATGGGGTGTTGGAGAACATCGTGACAACTGGAAAGATATTCGCTGATTGGACATCAGTCAACCTATCAGCTGTGTCCATCTGGTCATTAACTTCTCGTGGTTACCTGAATTGTACTCACCTCATGATTCGTGAGGTCATGAAAGAGGTCAAGGTCAAAACAACATTTTTGACAATAACTATTGACAGGTTCATGATAATCCTGTGAAACTTACTGAACACAAAACTCTCTGATCATATTATTGAATGCCATTAAAAGATTGATGCTCCTCTAATAAATTCAGTTGAAAATTCAATGCGCAAGTATTGCTCATCTCACTACAGAACAACGACGCTTAATCATTGGACGCTTACAGGCTGGACAGTCACAAAGTGTAGTAGCCAGAGAATTTAATGTGGTTAGAAGCAGGATTAGTCACCTTTGGAGGCGATTTCAAGAAACTGGCTCAGTGGCAGACCAGCTGCGCAGTAGAAGACCCAGAATCATAACTGCTGCTGAAGACCGCTTCATATGGCTGCGTCACCTTAGGAATCGATTTGCATCTGTCCAGTCCAGTCAATGCCAGGAGCTCGTCGAATGTCAGATCAAACAGTCAGAACTCGGTTGCAAGACTCTGGTCTTTGAGCTAGAAGACCCTACACAGGTCCTGTTCTTACAGACCGGCATCGTCAGAACTGACTGCAGTGGGCGAATCAGCATTGTCAATAACAAGTTTGCAATTGAAACTGCAATAATGTTGCATTTCTTTTTTTTTATTGGAACACACACACACACACAATTTTTCTTCACGGCCAACGACTACATGAATTCAAATCAGTGTACTTACTCCCTTAGTGAATTTAAACACAGAAGAAGCCACAGACAATATGTTGCACAATTTATTGCCTGGCATATTTTGCTGCCTCTTGTCATGTTCTTACTGCTGTTATATATCATATGATGAGAATAAATTAATAATACTTTGTATTTATTTCGAGCCAGTTTTGTGCAAACAGCAAGAGCTTGTTTTAAATTTGAGATTACCGTTGGGATAACAAATGCTCCACATTCAAACAGTACCTGTGACTATGTGTTGTAAGTATTTCAGCAACAGTTTGATTCATTTATTCACGTCATATCTTACATAGCTATGCAGTATGCCCCTGATGAGATGCAGCAAAATATGCCAGGTCATACTGTTTGTGGCTTGTGTGTGTAAGTACTGCATGAGTATTACTTACAGAAAACATCCATTTGTAACTTTTCCATGGCCATGAAATGCCATTATTTAACCTGACCATTCTGCACTAGCATGTCTGCACAACCCATTGTATGGGTAAAAGAAAATGGGAGATAAGGTCGCTGGTGTGATAGTGACTTCACCACCCTTAGTGTGGCATTTCATCAAGAAAACTTGGGTCAAACATCTAATCCTCATTAGGCTGCAGTGGCATGAAAACAGGTTTTTTTTAAAAAGAATATACTACAGAATTGGGTATGTCCAATGTTCAGCATCCATTCTTCTAATCTCATCCATTGGCCTAATCTAATCTATTGTCCTACTCTCATCCATTGTCCTAACCTATCCCAAACAAACTCACACACACAGTGTCTTGGTGTGTGTGTGTGTGTGTGTGTATATATGTGTATGAGAGAGAGGGGGAGGGTGGGGAGAAAGGGGGAGGGTGGGGGGAGAGAGTGGAAGGGGAAGGGGAGGTGAGGGAGAAGAGTAGAGAGAGCAAAGGAGACAGACAGACATAGCAAAGGAGACAGAAACAGAAATATAAAGGGAGACAGAGACATACACAGACATTTACATAGAAAGACAGACAGAAACATGCAAATGAGTTATGAAAAGACAGACAGACAAGGCAGTAAGACCGACAGCAGCTATTACAATATTATACCAATATATCAATCACCCACGGCTGATAATATCTATATAGGAATACATTACCAAGAATTGAATTACAAATGTATCTGGCATGCTGGTTACAATGTATGCAACCATCTGATTACAGATCAAAGGTCATTTGTGGTGTGATATACAAATAACACACAGAGTAACAAATATTGACTTTACGCTGGTATCTACAATACCTACACATGCTGGCCATTGTCGAGAAGATGTTCAATCATGCATATTGATGTGACAGATAAAATAATATCATTTAATATGTATGTTCCCAGTGAAGCATAGGATGGCAACATTTATGCTCCATCAGTTTCTACCTTTGATGTTTTTTGTTGGTTTTTTTTCTTTTTTCACTTTAGCAATGCTCATGTCTGTTAGCCTCTTCTTGAGCTGTTCTCTAAGTTATATCTAGCCTCCCCATCTTCATTTGTTACAATAAATTGTCTTCTCTAGGTTAACTTTGGATTCATCATTTTCATTTGTTACAATAAAATGGCTTCTCCAAGTCTTCTGTAAATTATCTTAGATCACCCCAGCTTCATTTATTACAATAAATTGTCTTCTGTAAGTTATCTCTGGTCTCCACATCTTTATTTGTTACAATAACCTGTCTTATCTAAGTTATCTTTCTTCTTCCAATCTTAATTTGTTAAAATAAATTGTTTATTAAACAATAAAGTTACTGGTTATAAATTTACTAACAAAAATTGAACTTACGGAATACACCATGCCCCATCTGATTAGGCTATTATAAGTTAAGAGTGACACAGTTTCAATCACAACAAACAGCTTCCACATGAACTATCCAAAGAATTCATAATACATCAAGAGAGAACACAAAGAAATTATAAAACATCATACTACAGAATCACAAGCAAACAAATGCAGTGCAATAATGGGACATATGACATATAAATGAGCAAACAAACGCAGTGAAAGAATGGGACATACGACATGTAACTGAACAAACAAATGCAGTACAAGAATGGGACATACAACATGTAACCGAGAAAATAATTGCAGTGCAAGAATGGAACATACGACATGTAACTGAACAAACAATTTTGCTGTAGACATTAGGAACACTGTGACAGTAACAATAATCACCAATGACAACATGCTATATGAATAAGACAATTAATGTGTACCATTATATTAAAGAAACAATTGAACTTAATACCAGACTTAGAATATATAACTCTTGACATTGAATCAGTACTGCTGTATGACCAAACACAGGGAGAACAAGTGAAACAATTACTAATAAGTGACAAACACTCATCAACTGCTGCCTGTTGGCCAGGGAATTAGAGTTTAACCAATGTGTCTTTCCACTGCCCCGTGTCACACAAATGCTCCTTACGATGCTTGACCAACTCACATTTCTGCATTCATTGTTTCTTCGCTAGCATCTGTGGTTAAGGGGCTAGTGAACGCAATTCACAATCCCGCATAAGGAGTTTTATATCAGCTACAGGTAAATTGGAAGCACACCATATTGTGTTGATTTTTAGCAATGGTAGGGACATCGGCCATTCAGAATGCAATTGCAAACGCTGAAAGTAAACTTGCCTAGTAAATCACAGAGCAAAAAAATTCTGGGGTTGATTTGACGTCCTGTAAAAGACATGCAACTAACTTAACATATGTTTCTTCATCACCTTCCTCATGAGTGGATCAGAGGATGCTTTCATGGTCAAGATCTTTCATTGCTCCCTTTCTACATCAAAGATGTGAACATTCGGCAATGCTACAGCATGCCCATAGCTGAATGTTACCAGACCAGGATTTCTTTTGTTTACCTGAGCTGCTGGATTTAAACTGTTTTCAGTGTGATTACTTTCAAGAAGTAATCATGGCAAGTTATATGTGTACACCAAACAAGCTGTAGTTGCTCCAAGAGTTATTTATTTTATCTTGGCTTTCAATTTGCTTACGGTTGCGAAGTTGACAGGTAATTGTGCTGATAATGTCTGGGCTCCTCACCTGCTATGTGATTAAACATCTGACCACCCATTCCTCCGTGCAGTCTGGCCTACAAAAAGTGATGGTCCTATCTCATCACAGACTCATGGCAGACACTGCTTCGGGACCAGATTTTGTTTTCCAGTTTAAGGATCACTTTTGCTGCACACAGATATCCCCATAAGTGCTCCAGTCTCCTCTCAGATCACTTTTGCCGCACACAGATATCCCCATAAGTGCTCCAGTCTCCTCTCAGATCACACAAAGAGAATCCTAGTACAATACATTAACTTCATAGCACGTGAGAACCAAATACAGGTATACCAGAATCACACATGCTATGAATATTTGTTTCTTGTGGGTAGATTTTTTCATTTCTTAAATGTAACCTGGTCCTGAACATATAATTACACATTACAACCGTAGAAATGCTGAAAGGATGTTAGAAATAAACAATGAAATGGAAACATAAATCAAATGAAGTTCAGCTTTTCTGAAACATCTGATACAATACAAAAAAGTACAATAATCAAAGACAGAGAAGATGCATTTCTTAGTTATTAAATGCATCACAAAAACTCTTCACTGATTTATGACATGAAAACAAACATGTATATCATGAAAACACAGACAATTTACCAACAAACACTGACAATGTGTATTGCACATTATGTGGAAGGAGATGAAAGGGCCCTCTTAAGGTCTTTAATCAGCATGGTTCCAATGACCATCTTCTCACAGTTGACTGTAATCTTGGCCCCCTTGCCTGCAACCCTGACAGAAATCAGCACAATTGTTCCTGAGGCCAGAGTGTGAGCAGCAAAGTTAAAGAGATCCGGATCAGAAGAAGGAACCTGCAGAACATTACTGACTGACAGCACGGAACTGTAGATCCCTTCTGGCGTTCTTTTGCTTTCAGGAACATCACATGACTCTCTGTTCTCATTCATTCCACTCAGCTTGGCTGTGAAAAACAGCAGAACAAGAACATTGGTCTCACTTCAATACAATAAATACAAGAGTTATTGTTTGACAATATTTCTAGTTACAGACTGGATTTATGGTCTTTCCTGTCAGCTGATATTTGTGTTTACCAGTTCAGCGAGTTGTTAACTTGTGTTTTACATTCCACAGTTTGACAAATGTGTTAATGCTCTATTTAACAGAGGGAAGCTGTGGTAGCTAGCGTGCCGGCCTACCTGCTGGCCTGTTGGTCATGTGTTTGAATCCCAATTAAAGCAAGGATCCTTTAAACTGACCTCCAAGGTCAATCCAGCCCAAAATGGGTACCATTAAATGTTTTGAGAAGTAAATATGGCCGGTGTGACACTGACCATATCACTCGTCAAGTGCTCTTGACTCAGATCACTCGTCACTATAAAACTATGGGGCTACCATAGTGTACTACTGACCACATTGCCCGTCAAGTCCTGATTGCTTTATAAGAAGGGGGGTGTGTGTGTGTGTGTGTGTGTGTGTGTGTGTGTGTGTGTGTGTGTGTGTGTGTGTGTGTGTGTGTGTGTGTGTGTGTGTGTGTGTGTGTGTGTGTGTGTGTGTGTGTGTGTGTGTGTGTGTGTGTGTGTGTGTGTGTGTGTGTGTGTGTGTGTGTGTGTGTGTGTGTGTGTGTGTGTGTGTGTGTGTGTGTGTGTGTGTGTGTGTGTGTGTGTGTGTGTGTGTGTGTGTGTGTGTGTGTGTGTGTGTGTGTGTGTGTGTGTGTGTGTGTGTGTGTGTGTGTGTGTGTGTGTGTGTGTGTGTGTGTGTGTGTGTGTGTGTGTGTGTGTGTGTGTGTGTGTGTGTGTGTGTGTGTGTGTGTGTGTGTGTGTGTGTGTGTGTGTGTGTGTGTGTGTGTGTGTGTGTGTGTGTGTGTGTGTGTGTGTGTGTGTGTGTGTGTGTGTGTGTGTGTGTGTGTGTGTGTGTGTGTGTGTGTGTGTGTGTGTGTGTGTGTGTGTGTGTGTGTGTGTGTGTGTGTGTGTGTGTGTGTGTGTGTGTGTGTGTGTGTGTGTGTGTGTGTGTGTGTGTGTGTGTGTGTGTGTGTGTGTGCGCGCGCGCGTGTCTGTGTGTATGTCTGTCTTGTCTGTGTCTATCTGTATGTTTCTGTCTGTCTGTCTGTGTCTGTGTGTGTGTGTGTGTGTGGGGGGGGGGGGGGGGGAATTATTTGCATATCCATCACATGATGTGGCAGTCAACCCTAGAATGTTTTTGCTGCTGGTGATTTCTTGGCAAGTTTATGTTTAGTAGTTTGCCATTGCTTTCTGAACGGCCGGCACTCAAATCATTGTATGTGAAAATGTGAACAGGGGTCCTTTACTTTATGTACTATTTAAAAGTGAGGTGTTTGAGGATTACGGATGGTGATTTTCATGATAGATCGAACAACGGATAAAAGTATACTCAACCCCTGTCTCTAACATCCTTGCTCTTCCTAGTCATCCCACCCTTTTCCAGATTCTCTTGTCTCACAATGTGACCAAAGAAACTACCACTGTTGTGTCCTGATGTGGGTAATTAAATGTTTTCATGAACTGATCTTCTTAGGCATCCTTGAGATTCTTAGTATTCTACAAAGAACCTCACCCACTCACTGGCACCTTGCCATCCTGACAGAAGATAGTTTGTTACAATGTGCTTCCAACAAGGCATAATAACTACAACCCATGGTGGTAGCAAATTTATACCTCTCCATAACACAAAGTCTTGGCTAAATTGTAGAGGCCATGTGTTGCCCACGCAACACGATCCCTCTCTTGGCCTGCCTAGTTTACCCCAGAGTAAAGGTAGCATCAATAAATTTGGAACAAGGCAAGCTGCAGAAGCTATCGGATCAAAAAAGCAATGCTCTAACTGTCCACCTGTCAAAGCTTCGATACTAGACCAATTGCCACAAAGAAGCTACATCCAAAGAAATTACCACTACCATGCTGCAATGTGGGTAGTCAGATGTTTTTATGAACTGACCTCTTGCAGTACCTTGATACTGATCTTCTTAGACATCCGTAGATTCTTAGTATCCCGTAAAGAACCTACATATATGGCCTCAACCACTACATAACCACCAAAATTGGCATAAAAGTTATATACTATAAGCAAACTGTATTTGTACCTAGCTGAGATTTAAATTCAGCTTCTCCCATTGTGTGAGGCTGCAGAAGTTCCCCTACTGGTGCTGAAATGGTGATGGGGAACGTCTTCTGTTCACTAGCCAACTGGAAACTGGCAGGCTGTGTTGTATCATTAAAGTTGATCCCCATAAGGACTGACGTGGAGGCTCCGACACCAAGAGAAGCTGTACATAAGAAAATGGTTTGGATAATTATCACGATATAGAAAATCCGTGATCACTTCACAATCCAATCACTAACAGTAACAAAGTGGAGACAGTTACTGCCAATTACAAATAAGTAAGGGAGCCAATGTGCACTAGTTAGCACACTTGCCTGCTGGCCTGGTGGTCATATGGTTCAATCCTCATCAAGGCAGATGTTATTTTAATTGACCTGGGCTCTCAGGTTAATCCAGCCTAAAGTTTTTACCATAAAAAAATTATCTGGAAAGCCAGGATGGCTGACTGGTCTATAAATAAATGGGGCTAGCATCATACATCCAACAAAAAGCCTCTAGGCGTATACACATCCCCTTTACCTTTTTACTGACAGGACAGGTAATGTTCAAAATATGTTCACTGAGTTTGAAAGTAAAATAAGTGAACAGCAAATATGAAAATCTAAAAGAAAACAGTAAAATCATGTAACAATGAAATGTGAAAGTAAAACCAAAGACAAGGTTACAGTAGTAGAATACAATCAATCATAATATATGCCAACACATGACACAAAGACTGCAATAAGTGACAAAAATGAAGTAGCTGACAATAATGAAATAAGTAACAAAAACATACTATAGTTTTCTTCTACTATTTCAGGCAAGTGGCATGAAGCAGTATTGATGATCTTGACTCTCCACTTCTCTGCTATCTGATATTTTAATGAAGTTAATGTTGTCTTGCTGATTAAGCTTTCAACAAATGTCTTTCTCTATTTTTTTTTTTTTTTGGCACTCGCTCACTCTGAACTCAAGCATAGTCCATACATGTGCTACTACTTCTAGTGCACTGGACTGATTTTTGTGTGTGGGTTAGCTTTCCCTGTTACCAGTGTCCCTTGCCATCAGGTACTTGTAATTTACGTTCCTAAGTTAAGGATGAGAAGTCAACATTTTAGTCCAATTGGCCGGTGTAAGGGTTGAACCCGCTACATCAGCATCAGCACACCGGATATTTAAGATCGAGCACTCTTAACCACTCGACATATCCATGCTGACCTCCATTGTGTCTAGTATTTTCCCACACAAGATAGTCACAGCTGTTGAGGGTTACAGTGAGAGGGGGGGTTTCCAAGGCACCAGGGCCAGGTTTTATACTTGCCAAGACTTACTAACACGTCCTACTCGTGCGTCCTGGACAACAGATCCCTTCGGGGTCCTGGCTAATGTAGTAGGATCGCTGATTCTTCCGAAGTCGGAGAGTATCTGCCTGCAAGGCGAGGAACCACCAGTCTGCACACCAATAAGCCTGACATGGGACAACGGATACTCACGCAAACCTCAGTCCGGTATGACATCACACTGATGTTGGACAACAGGATGTCTTCATCTGACATACAGAACTTCACGCTGGAGTTCACAGCCAGCGAACGCAAGCAAGCAAGCAAGCACAGTGAGAGGAAATCATAATGAAGACAGACTGGGTTCATAAAACAAAATGGCAGAGGTGTAATAAGAAAAGTATATAGTAACAGAAATAACATGGTGGGTTGCTGCAGAATAAGTTAAGTTGCATTAGGGGACTAGAGTAAAGCTTTTGGTTGTTATGTTATGTTATGTTATGTTATGTTATGATGATCAACATCCTTTCACACTGGGCATTCTCATACGTGTTCAGTTCTCCGATGTAGCAGCCTTCCCAAAGTATCTCTACTCACTGCTCCCATGAGGAATTGGTTGTGGTATCTCCTCTGTCACTCTCAAAAACAATACTGATGTGTTTGGTCAGTAGTTATGTGAATGGACAACTGCTATTGGAAACATTGCAACATTTTGAAGTTTTAAACACATCAACTTACGCAAAATACTTTAAGTTTGGAGATGTGAACACCTCATCAACTTATGCAAAATATTTTAGGTTTGGAGTTGTGTACCGACTACCAAAGGCTTGCGAACGTGGTTCAAAACTCAGCTGCGACCGATTTGTGCAGTAGACTGTGTCGCGTTGTGTTATAATGTGTTGGTATGGGAGCCGGTCGTTCAGAAAGCAATGGCAAACTACTGAACGTAAAACTTGCCTAGTACATCAACAGCAGCTGAAAAATGCTGGTGTGACTGCAACGTCTTGTAAGGGATATGCAACATAATTTTTTTTCTTTAAACAATATCGTGTATACATACCTATTTCAGGAAAGTCATGAATCTCCATTCCAGACTGAATTTTCTGGGATAAAAGAAGAATTCAAGATGTTTTATCTCTAAAAATATGTGGGCTTCAAGTAGTATCATTTTACTAACTTGAAATAACAGACGGCAAACTTGCCAAATGCTCTACAGACTTGATCTGTCATTACTATTTCATAAGAAACAATTTTCAATCTACAAACAATACAGCATGCAATGAATATTTATTCATAAATGAATGTACCCTACTGCAAGTGTTAGCTTTTTGGTTTTTCTAAGGGGTCACAATCCTCTCTCCATCACAAAGGTTGGCTGTAATGAATCCAACATACTCTGTCTCTCACCCTGGATGTACACTTGTGACAAACTACTGTTCATCCATCTCTAGATGTTTATCTTCCTACTTGTAACACTGTCAACCTGTTGCTTCGCCTGCCTCCAGTATGTATTTTTTTAAATAATGCTATGTCTTTTAATGTTGCCAAAATATTTCATTTTTTAATTTCTTTCATCAGCTCTCTTTTCATTCCCAGTTCCACTAGGACTCTGTAATTAAATGTTTTAGTAGTTATAAAATAGGACCTATTCTTCTCTATGTCCACATTTGCAGGGGCCTCAGTTCAACTTTCTAACTGTCTGCTCATTGTCCAGGTTTCTGTGCCATGTAGTAGTGGAGGAAATGTATAACATTTGACAATTCTCATTTTTAATGCATTGTTTATCTCTCCAGATGATAATACTTTTTCATGTCGAAATATTTTTGACCATCTCTGTTCTCTTTTTGTATTTCTGTTTCACTTCTGCTGAAAACTATTATTACATGTCCAAGATAGGAGAAGCTTGTTACTTGTTTTATTATCTCCTCATTTACTGTGATGTTCATTTCTCCTTTCCACTGCTAATTATTATAATATTAGTAGTTTACTGAATACAAATATCTAATCCACATTCTGCACTGCTTCCTATTTATTTGCTCCTTTAGGTCTTGTAACTCCAACTGACTTTCTGCTAGCAACACTGTGTAGTTTCACTGCACACTTATGTCTCCATATGTGCTCCAGTCTCCTCCCATACATCACACAAGGAGAATCTCAACACAGTACACAAACTCTGTAACTACAGCAAGGATCCAAATGTGTGTATACCAGAAACCATTAATATTCTTTCTGTGAACAGATTTTTTCATTCTTAAAATTTTTTTAATGTGACATCCTTGTCCAAGAAGGATGCATGTCCAATCCACTAGCCCAGGATCAGAGGTGAGTATACCATCCTTTTCTTACTGTATAAACAAGGTTCAGACCGTGAAACAAACCAGGTTTGTCTATCAAACGCAACATTTCTCTGGTTCACCCAGCTTCCTCCCAAGATGGCTCCTTGCAATTGCTGGCTGTTCCCCAAGCTGAAAGGGGCCTGATTAGAGTCACAAGAAGACCTTATGTGGAATGCAACAGTAATACTATACACCATTACCTAAGGTGCCTTTCTTAAATGCTTCCAACAATTGCGGAGCCATTGGAAGAAGTGTGCACAGTCCTATGGAGAGTACTTTGAAAGGGATTAGGGTTTCAAATCTTCAGATGAGTAACTATTGTTCTCAGCCAAAGGTCCGATATTTTTTAACAGACCTCATATGTCTTGTTGTGGATAGACTGAGATGGTATCGAAAATTGGATTTGGCCAGCATAAGTTTACCATCATGATCCATTTATTCAAATTTCCTAGCCATTTTAATATGTTAGAATCCAGGAAGCTCATAATTTATAAATAAGTTGTATTTGTTACCTATTTTTTGTTCAGTAAAATTGTTCAATGTTATTAAAACATGTTTCCACTGGTGAAGCAATTTTTAAGTGTCAAACAAGGTCATGGCCTATCAGCTTTTCATATTAGAAAAACCTCTATCATAAAAACACTTTAACACTGACAGCATTGATCAATAATGGTACAACAGAATTAAAATTAGATTGTCACAAGCTGACTACAATATGTGATATTAGAGAAATATGATATCACCAGCTGGCTACTATATGTAATATTAGAGAAATATGATTCCAATATCTGTATGTTTCACAAACCATGCTAACTACCTTTTCTCCAATCCTGATAGCAGTAAATGGTGCTTCGCCCGAATTGGTAAATGTCAGCTCCAGAGACACCATTTTGGGTGAAAACAAGGAGATGGTTCTGGTGTACTTGTATGTGACCGTCAGACCGCCAGTGCTGAGGCGATTGAGTAGCTCATATGTTTTTGTTTGAACTGTAACTCCTTGTATGATCTTCAAGAAAATTATGAAAACAATAAATTGAAACACAATTAAAAGACTAGTAAATCACATAGGTTTGCTTATGGAAACATTGTGTATGACTAGTTCTGATGTATAGATGTGAATGATAAAGAATGAAAAGGTCAAGAAACTGGAGTCATTGAATATGTGATTTTTGTTTAGAAGAATGCTGAGAGTGGTGGACAGAGAAGAAAACAAGCAGTGTTGTAGTGACGATGCTGTAGGTTAGATTAGATCATTCAATAGGAAAAGACAAACAAAATGTATGGAGTATATCAACAGAAGAAGTGAAACAGGCCTTCTAGGCAACAGAGACTGAGGAAGAAAATGAAACAGAAATAGTAGAATATGCAAACAGCAAATAATTTCAGCAACATCTATTTCATCATATTAGATGACAGAGGATTCCAGATTTATTATCGCTGTCTGTTCCAGTCAAGGCACCCGAAGAAGAACAAGAGGCAGAAGCAGAAGAAGAAGAAGGAGGGGATGAGAAGAAGAAGCCCGGGAAGGTTAACCCGGTCAACAAATGCCCGCAGAAGTCGGATGTGTCGGCCTAACGGCGCAAGAACGCAGCTCTGCTGTAAACAGGCACAACGCAATCACATCCGGAAAAAAAAACTCCGGATGAACAAAGAAGAAGAAGAAGAAGAAGAGGAAGGGGATGAGAAGAAGAAGAGGAAGAGGACAAAAAAGAGAGGATGAGGAGAAGAAGATGAAGCAGAAAAAGAAGAGGAGGATGAGGAGAAATCATGTAGGCAGGGTTAACATTCCTGAAGATAACAAACTGTGATGATATTTATGTTGTGATCCAACTGCCAGTATTGAAGTGATTGAGTGACTCATATGTTGCTACTGGAGCTGTATGCCTTGTTAAAGAATGAACAAATATACACGCTTGCTACCATGAACAACATTGTGAGCCGTGGAACATCAAAACTGACTCAGGTTGGCCATGTTATTCACCAAGATTCCTTTACTGAAGACTATTCTTCCGGGGTACAGTTAAAGATAACCAACAAAGAAGCAGAAGGAAACGGAATCCTGGACTGATAAATAACATGATAGAATGGACAAGCTATGGTTCTGCCACACTTAAACATATTGTTGAATATATGGAGCAGTGGAAGACCTTGGCTACAAACACATACATTGTGGCCTGCTGACGACCCACAGATAGTGCAGTGGGATAGAAGCCTTGTATGATTCCTATGAACAGAGAGCATTAGATTTCAGAACAAGAGCCTTTTCCAGGATATGAAGCATGTTAAGTATATAGTGCTAGCCCCATATTTGTATAGACCAGGTGGTGTCCGCTGGGTGACCTGGTCAATGTTGCACTGTCACCTTTATTTCTTAAAACATTTCCTGGTACCCATTTTGAGCAGGGTTGACATGGGAGCTAACTTCAATGCTTAAAACATCCTCTACATTCCCAGTTGTCACAACCTTCTCCTGACTTGATCATCCCAAACCATGGTTGAAAAAGGACGATTGTTGTGTCTTCATGTGGGTAATCAAATGTCTCTGTGAACTTGCCTCTTGCGGTACTGGGATTTTGGTTCTTAGCAATTCAAGCGATTCTATCTCTAATAGTGGCAGAAATTTTCATGAAAAACTCTGAGACAACCCAACCTTGTAAATTGGAACAATTATATTTATTATGGGAAAGAAAGTCAGTGTTCACAATACCTTGACCTAATGCATGTGAAGGCTACGGGATTATCTTTACCTGACATTCATTAATAGAGCAGCAATCAGTTTCAAGTAACTTACATTTGATGATCGAGTTTGTGCCTGATTGGTCTGAGTGACAGGCCCAGCTCCTGCAGCTACTGGAGTCAGCAAACCACTTGAAGCAGCAACTACATTACTTGTTGTAGTTGTAGGACCCACTGCAACAAACCAAAACAACTGCTATCATATCTTTCAATCAATATACAATTTATTGACAATGTTGCCCAAAGCTAGTGACCATTTCACTGAGTATAAGATCATTCTGCCTCATGCAGGCACGTATTTTATTTTATGCTACTGTTTTTCACTGTGACCACATGGGCACAAATTCTCCTACAATTATTACGCAGTTTATATTCTTGGCAACATACCATGTGTGATTTGCTATTCTGCGTGTGGGCCAATCATCCTGACATATTTGATGGCAATGCTTACATTTAGTCAGTGCAGCAAAAAAAAATTTTGTTTTGTTTTTTAACAACAAAGTACAGATTAAAGATAGCTCCATGGCAGTTACTGCCACTTGGGTGTGAAGTGTTCGGCCTTCACATATGAGGACATGAGGTTGGCTGGCCAGTTCCCTTCCTCGTCACCTTTCCTTGCAGTGACTTTATGTAATAGAAACAGTTAATAATGTTGCTGTTACTATTCCAAAGATGTTTCCCTCTTGAAAACCCAATGGCACTCTTATGAAGGGTGTGGTTTGTTTCATCTGGCCCAAGAACCCACAGAGTGAGTTCGTGATGATTATCATTAACTGCCATTGTCAGGACAATTAAACAAATCAAGTGATGACTGAATCTGCAATCTTGACCAGACTGCATGAACAAGAAGTCAACATGGGTGGAGCCATACTTCTTTGTTCACCTTCAGACGTCACTATGATTCAATGCAAAAATAACAGTAGTCAACTTAAGCTGGTTACATCCCCATAGAGTCTGTCCTCAAGTGGTGCACTGTGTAGGCCAAAATACTTTTTTCTGTTATATATATGTTGGACACTCCTGCATTAAATGTTTACCAGTTCCGCAATTGCATTCATCTATATCTCTGTGACGGGATGAGCCTAGATCACTATGCGAATACTACATTAGCTGATTTCCTATTTACATTCTGGATTTAGTACAGCGCCTATATGACTAATAATGACATCATATTGACAGACATGGATATTTTCTGCGCTACAACTATAGCCAGTAATACTGGGGACAGCATGTATTTCTATGTCATCTATTCAAATGATGCCACATTCTTCTTCTTTGCGTTCATCCGGAGTGATTTTTTCAGATGTGATTGCGGTGTGTCTGGTTAGGCACCCTCGGGTCGAAACCCTCAGGCCAACACATCCGACTTTTAGCGTGCATTTTTGACCAGGTTAGCAATCCTGGGAGACTCTCACTTTTGTGGTACCGTCCACATCTCAGCTGGTCTAGTTGGAACAGTCGAAGACTACACGGTCATCCCTCAAGTGAAGGCAGGGACAGTCCATAGCATTTTCCGCCATCCTGGGTGGCTTCCATAATTGCAGAGCCGGCACATAACGCTCTGGTGCTGGGTTTACCGAGGGAATCGTCACGTCCTGCTCATGGCTGTTTTAATTCCTCACTTCAATATATTGGGCATTTCGCTCGCCCTGGGCCGTTCCTGCACAAACCAGTCAGCTCTGCGGTTGGTTTCCACTAAGCGAGTTTTCGGACATGTGCTTGTCCCTGTACCCATCAGAGCTGTTGCAGGCACGGCGGACATTCGGAAAACTACCTAGTCAGAGCTGTTCCGAACAAGAGCGGCATTCGGAAACTAGGTAGTCAGAGCTGTTCCTAGCACGGGAGACATTCGGACGAGACATTTCACTCGGACGTAAATGCGTAGTGTCAATTTTTAGTTTGCCACCCGTAGGACGACACTTCCGACTTCCGGCGGGCATTTTTTAGTGAGGTTAGCCTTCCTCTGGTTTCGAGACACGTTAGACTGTTGTAATGTCACCCACATCTCAGCTGGTCAAGATAGAACGATCAACGATATCGTGGTCTGCCCTCAAGGGAAGGCAGGGGCAGACCATGGGCATTATCTCGCTATCCAAGGAGGCTTCCATAATTGCAGAGCCGGCACATATTGCTCTGAGACTGGGCTCACCCAAGGAGTTTCCACGTCCTGCTCATGGCTGCTTTAGTTCCTCACTTCCATGTGTTGGGCATCCCACTTGCCACTGATCGCTCAATCACACACCAGGAGCGGTCAGACTGCGAGTGACATCCACTCGGTAAGCTTTAGCTTGTGACTTCAGACCACGCAATAGGTTCGCTCGCCGTGCGTTCCATCTTGCGTTGATGAGACATTATTCCACTTTTGTCTACACTCTCTATGAGTTAGATACAGACAGTTTCCGTAACCCTTCGACTGGGGCACTTTTCTGACTTTTTTGTACTCGCTCACGAGGTAGGCTACATGTGCTGCCGGCTCAGCACCTTACCTTCGTGAAGCAGTGAACGGGAAACGGCCAGGCCCCTTCATCCGGGAAACTCTCATATCCCCCAGCTGGGAGCCTTCGAACATGTATCAGACCTGAGCATGTAGCTTGCTCAGTATCATGTTTCTATTTTCCGGTAGACGGGTATCAGCCTGGCTCTAAGATCCGAGGGTTTGTGGCTTAGAGGCGTTCAGCCACAGCCCTCGACAGGGAGCCTGAAGAGTTTTGTCCGGACCAAGAAATTCTGCCTTTGTGCACCTCATTTAAATTTTGACTGCTATCCTCAGTCTATGCCTGCAGAGCAGCAGGTTGTGTCTCTCTTAGTCTGGTCCCTATCCCATAAGCTGTCCGATATGTAATTTTTCACCCATCGGCAAGCAAATGGGGTCTTTGGGACACGCAAGCTCCCCCACCACGTCAAGGTGGAGACACATCGGGGGAGATGCCACATTCTATTTCCCTTGTCTTCGACCCTTATCATCAATACCAAGTCTAATGACTAGGGATATATGTCCGTCACTCCCTAGCAACGGGAATACGGCGATACGCTACCTTACATGAAGTGAACTACTGTATCCAATTTCATCAAGATCTTAATTTCTGCAATAAGACTGGGGGAGCCTCACTGCTGATACTGCTGAAACCTAAACTGGTCTGGTTACCAAAATGTAGAGCCATGAACTTGTGGAGACGGAACCTTGCATCCAGAGGAGCATCGAACACCTGTTAGGGTCGACTCCAAGGCATACTTAGGACGAAAGCCAGCGGTAGTCCTCAATGATATCAGATTGTCCCAGGTGACTCTGTGTCCTCCTGTTGTCTGAGTGTGTTAATGTCTGAGAGGTGTGAATGATGAATGAACGAACGAATGAAAATCTTTATTTTCAAAGGGTTAAGAATTGGGCACGCAGGCCCATCTGACATTCTGCCCTTCTTCTGATAAGCTACCTAGCTAAGTATCAGACAAGTGTTTTTTCTTTGTACCCGTAACATAATTTTTACTGTCCTAGTTCACTAGTTGAACGAAGATTTTATTGCGCTATCTCTTTTATTATTAAAGAGGATTTTTGTTTGAAATTGCAATTGCTCCATTCTTGATTCCTTTGCCAGCAAGGAGTGCAAGTGAGTGAGTGAAAGTGTTACTCAAACAGGAGGCTCCATCAATTGACGAAGGATTACCGACAGATAAGCTAGACATTTGTGTTAGGTCTTCCTACATACACGAGTGTTCTTCACCTTCTGCCTTTGTCTACCAAGTGAATCCCAGTCTCTTCTATCGGGACCATTCCTTTAGACATTCTTTAAACAAGCCATAATTTCTAGAGACTGTCGGCAAACTCTTGGATAGGGATTTCTGTCTATTTAAATAGAATTACCCTAATGGTCGGTGACAATCTCCTATCTTTAGTTTATGAAGCATGTGGTATTTCAACCTGTTGTGGCCTGTCCGTAGTCTGAAGACTGTAATTTGTTCTCTTCAGTTGAGTTGGTAATATGCATCAATTGTTTGGTGACCTGGATGCTCCGATTTCCACTTGGTTCTAGAATTATAGTTAGTTGCATATCCTTTACATCACAGTCAACCCCAGCATTTTTTTTTATTGTTTGTGATCTCTAAGCAAGTTTACATACGGTAGTTTGCCATTGTGTTCTGATCGACCGGCACCCATACCTCTCATCATCTCATCATGTTCCTCTTGTATCTTGCGGTGTTGAGGTGAAGCATAAACAGTGGGAGAATGCCCGCTTATGGGCTTCATGTATCGATATTCCCATGGACTCTGCTATTCCCTCCGTCCATCATTTACGTGGTCAGCCTCTTCTTCTGCTTCCTTCTGGTCTGTACATCATTGCTTGTTGTGGTATACTGTTAGTTGGTAACCTACTTGCATGGCCAAACCATTTGATTTGCTGCTTTCTATTAAAATCTAGCGCAGCTCTAACCCCCATTTTAGTCCTTATTTCTTCATTTCTGATCTTATCTCTTCTTGATACATTGAGTATTCTTTTCAGGAATCTCATTTCTGTTGTTGTGATTTTTCTTTTCTCTTTTTCTGTCATTGTCAAGGTTTGGCATTGGTAACATAGATTTGGTAGGAAGATTGTGTTGTAATGTGCTTTCTTAGCCTTATAGCATCTATTTTCGATCTTGCCTTCTGATTTGCCATTTGATGATATTATACTTCCTAAGTACTTGAAAATCTTTACTTGTTTCAGGGGATGTTCATGAATTGTTGTGGTTTTTTTCTTCTTTACTTATAGTCATTACCTCTGTTTTAATTATGCTAATTTTTATGTTATGTTTCCTACACATTTCGTTTAGACTATTCATGTGGTCTTGTAATTCATCTTCTGATTTTGCTATTAGTGCTTGGTCATCTGCAAACAGGAGTTCTCTAATGGTGTAATTTGCAGATGGTTCTTCTGTGTTCTCGTCATGTGTTGTTCTTGCGGTCTCTGTTTGGCTGGTTTCTTTACAGATATTGTCTATATAGGTTATGAACAAGACAGGTGACAGGACAGGACACAACGTTGTCGTACTCTGGATCTTATGGTATCCATTTCGTAAAAAACCAATGCAAGGTGGCCTTCTGCCAAATCATCTGCAGCTGTTTTTCGAACGCGGTATGTGGGATTACGAACTGTGTCCTTAACCCCTTTGCCACGGAGCCGGCGGTTCTATAATTGCTTCCTATAAATCTCTTAGCCTCATCATAAGTGATTCTCTATTTCCTGAGCTATATAGGTTTTCAATTTTCTGTGAAATCATACAAAAACACTGAGGAGAGGGGAGGGAGATAGGAAGAAAGAAAAAGAGTAGTCAACCAACTCAAAACTGGGTTGTCAACCACAACAAGATAAAGGGAGATAATGAGAAGGGGATCTGAACACTTATGAACTTTGCCATAACCCAAAGTAGACCAGGTCAGAGGTTATGGCAGTGTTCAGGAAATGGACACCTGGAACGTGAAAAGTATCCACTTTTCACGCAGCGTGAAAACGATAGAATTCTCTTCGCGGTCGGCATGAGCGAATCCGGACAAGGACAGTCACGACAGTGGTTTCGTCGAGTACAGACCATGTTTGAGGGTTGCGGCCAAAATTGTGTAGATGTGCTAGTATACGTTGGGTAGATTTATTGTTGAATATATGATTGTATATTTGAGGGTGTCAATCTTAGACTGTGTAGAGCAATATATGAACAAAATTATAATTGACGTTCAAGTTATACATATTACAGTTATGGTGAGTGGCGTTCGGAACACGTGTAGCATATTAGATTAACCATCAGAAAGTTAAGAGCTAAGAAATTACCATGGTGCTGCCTGGAGGAAGATGAAGTTATAAGTCATACCCCTAGAAAAGGGCAGCACCTTTTGCACACTGGCAGCAAGAAAGAAGTATTACGAAAGCCAGCAGTAATTGGCAGGCCACAATACACATCAGTCCCTCATTGGCAAGACATCAGTTGCACTCCGATAGGCCTTAGTCACACCCTGGCAAACTTAATGGTTTGATGTACAGTGAGGATAATCTGTCGGCTAACTAACAGTAGCAACTGTGATAACCAATAATTTCCAAGAACTTACTGCATTTGATGACAATAACGATTCTAGAAGACACTGGTACATATTAGACAATGATATGGCCGAAATGACAATTAATTCAAACGTGACCTGTTTGAAACTGGGAGATGAAACATCTGATAATATATTTCATTCAATCCCTGAGCTTAACTACTGTTCTATCAATAAACTTCAACAACACATCATGAACTTACCATCATCAAAATCCAACAAAAGGTCTCCACCACTTGATGGTTTCACTGTTTCCTTGACACTGCTGACCTTGGCAGGCTAATTTTCCCATGGGACAAAACAGAAGACAAGGATGTTAGTCATGTTATTAATTGTTACTAGCCTGTTTTTTTAGTAAAGTGTTATGTCAGGGCACAGTGATAGTGCAGTGGCTAGCATTCTTGCCTGCTGGCTCGGTTGTCATGTATCCACATCTTCCTTAAGGCTGGAATTTTTTTGTTAAATTGATCTAAGCTCCCAAATCAACCCGGCCTAAAAACAGAGTACCAGGAAATGTTCTGAAACAGTGGCCAGTATGATAATGGCCACATGACTGATCGAGTGGTAATTAGTCTATAAAAAGCACCATATACCCAACATGCCTCAAGATGCGGAATACTTACTTTACTAAATGCAAAGTTATTTTCCAGTTGTATCCAACTAAGATAGAATACCTTCATCTTAAGGGATCTTGATAAGATGGTGACTTGTGCTATAGCTTGCCGAGTAGTGGTCCTGGCTTTATTCCTTGCTTGAAGCAGGATTTTTTTTTTTTTTCCAGAATTGTTTTTTTTTCCCATCTCCACAAGGATCCTGTATAGACCTCACTTCATTTAGTGTTTCATCATTATCATGTGCCCTGTCAAACTCTTCCTAATCTGTCTGTTCACATTCCAGAATTCACTGCCATACAGCAGAACAGGTTCATTGGGTACAAGAGGATTTCCCTGGAGGTAAGGCAGTCAAAACGAGCATCTGACCACATTACTAATTGAGTGACATTTTCTCAAGAACATATTACCCAGGCATCAAATTCCCATTATGTCATGATGGATTAGTAAAGGAGTCCTTTGACATTATTTTTGTTACATTCGTCTTAATCTGTTGCTTTGACTGAACTTATCGTTCATTTACTCCTCCAGTTTTTACCAATATATGCTGTGTGGTAGCAGTATCTTACAATATTGTAAACTGACATGGTCGGATGGTCTAATATGGTCATCCTGTGCAGGCTCACACAATGGTAGATGTATGTATGTGTGCTACCACTCTGCCACTGAGAAGTCCATTCTTCAGCTCATAAATCACTCATGCTGGCTGCTAACCCACATACACAGAAGTATGTGTTTCATTTGTTCTTAATCTCTCTCACATGGTGACATTTTTAAGCACCATACTTTTGGCAGTAAATGTTAGGCTGTCATTCTGCTACCCACCATCTCCCAATGTGGGCTTGGGAGATGAAAGGCCCTCAACCAACTCACACTAACTCCTTTGTAGATTTTCATGACTGGCTGGATTCTGCAGTTAAATTGTCTATGGGATGAGATATTAGTCATTGTTGTTTCATGACTTAGGATATGACTGGCACCAATCACATTCACACATCTAAACCACACATGATGCCAGTCCAAAAACTACTGTTGAACTTTTCATAATAAATTTTCAGGTTTCTCTGTTTGTATTATAGAGAAAGATTCCTTTCACAGCCAAAATAACTGCAAATATATACAACCCTACGAAAACATTAAGTGTCACACTACAGACTTTGCAAAAATACAACTGAAGGCAGCAATTGTCTTATCCTCCTGTGGAATCACAACGCTATAAGATATGAAGTACACAACAAACTTTGAACGCATCATAAAATATGTATTCACAAATATGATTTGCACTATAATAACACCCTCCATATTAGATGAGCTGAAAATCAAAGCAGTCGGAATCTTGCCTGTGGGAGTTGAAATATCTGCTACAAAATCCAGTTGTAAAATCTAATGGATTGGTTGGCTGGTTGTGAATCCCCTGGAAGATTCTTATATCTGATGTAATGGGATCTAGCTTCAATGGGATGTTCTCCTTAGCCGGGAACTAAGTATGATTTAAAAGGAACTGTGTTGCAGAGATGCCCTTTCCTCTCCAAGCCTAGAAACCAGTGGGGTAAGCAAGACCAGTACTGGAACTTCACATCTGTGGAGTGACATATTAGGATGTAACCAGGTCATGATTCAGCACAGCACTTACAGACTGGCTGGGATTAGGCCTGGGTTGGTCATGTTGCCTGCATGGGTTTTAGGAAGTTCAATGTCAACAGCCTCCAACGCCTGCCATATTTCACTGGGTCTTGTCAGGTAAATGCTACAAACATCACTCAACAAATGTATAAGTTTGTGTGCTTTCTGCAATATGCACCTGATGAGATGCAGTGAAATATGGCAGGCAATAAACTGTGCAGTCTATTGTTTGTGTTTTCAAATTGTTTGTGTTCCAAATTTACAACGGAAAAACACTTTTTTGAATTCCATTTATTTATTCTTGCTGCTGTTTATCTGGATGATTTCATGGGCGAAATTATAAATGAAATGAAAGGGCTGATGAGATTTGTTTTTAAAAAGGCCGGGGGAACTTTACACATATTTATCTATCCCACAGTTTTGGAGAGGCATGGAAACTATCAGGTCACTGTATGAGGATGAACTGGAGAAAACAAAATGGAGATTGCAGACCAGAGCAGGACAGCATGTTCAGACTGGGCAGAACAAAATCTTCAGTCTCTGAACAGATCACTGTCGCCTCAGAACACACCTTTGATGAATAGATCTAGGATCTGCTGTCTGCAGCTGTGTGGCACTCAAGCAAACACCAGAGTGCATGCTGCAGAATTGGCCATATTTCTCCAGTTCGTTATCCTGCTCCTTCTGTTAGCTTTCCCATGAATTTCATTTGTCTTTAACTTATGGTTTTAAACAGTTATCTAACAATGTCTAGAGATGTCATTACCTTGGGTTTGTTTTCTTCTCAATCAACAATATTCTCAACATCCTTCTAACAATAACATTACTATCTACGGTTTCATCCCCATTCCATTACTCATTGTCCAACATTTGAATCCACACAGATGACTGGTCCACACACAACCTTTCAGTAAACACATGCTTGTTCCTGTAGAGGTGTCCAACATTTGAATCCATACAGATGACTGGTCCACACACAACCTTTCAGTAAACACATGCTTGTTCCTGTAGAGGTGTCCAACATTTGAATCCATACAGATGACTGGTCCACACACAACCTTTCAGTAAACACATGCTTGTTCCTGTAGAGGTGTCCAACATTTGAATCCATGCAGATGACTGGTCCACACACAACCTTTCAGTAAACAAATTCTTGTTCCTGTAGAGGTGTCCAACATTTGAATCCACACAGATGACTGGTCCACACACAACCTTTCAGTAAACAAATTCTTGTTCCTATAGAGGTGTCCAACATTTGAATCCATATAGATGACTGGTCCACACACAACCTTTCAGTAAACACATGCTTGTTCCTGTAGAGGTGTCCAACATTTGAATCCATACAGATGACTGGTCCACACACAACCTTTCAGTAAACACATGCTTGTTCCTGTAGAGGTGTCCAACATTTGAATCCATACAGATGACTGGTCCACACACAACCTTTCAGTAAACAGATGCTTGTGCCTGTAGAGGTGTCTCTGTTACTGTGCTTATTCTAGTCAAAGAATCCTCGGATACAGCAATCTGTCTCTGTCTGTGTCACATTTACAACAATTGATGTCGTCGTGTAGCCCAAACAGGTAAAAGTATTCTACGAGTAAGGTACTTCTGACATATAAAGAGAGACAGCGCTTGTTAAAGCATACAGGAGAAAACTGGAAGGAAAGCATACAACAGGAAAACAATGTTACCGTTGAGTGGATACCATCAAGAGATGTTAAAAAGCCTGTAGAACTGTACCATAAAGATGCAAGAAAGAGATTCACTGTGGCCAACCTTTGTTGCAAAGATGGCACTTGATGATGACCAATTTAGCTACATTGAACTTACCACAGATTTTTTAACTGACTTTTTTACTTCTTTCTCACTGTCTTCTTCTGACGAATCATCTGACGATGATGAAGAGGATGATGATGATGATGATTCTTCGCTCTCATTTTCAGATGATTCCTCATCACTTTCTTCCTTGGAGGAATCTTCTGTCTCTTCCTCCTCAGATTCTTCTTCACCGACTCCTTTCTCAGACTCTTCATCACTCTCTTCTTCACTGCTCTCCTCTAAAAGTAAAAATACCATTTTGAAATAAATTCCAAATGACATAATGTATTATCTGGAGAGTGAACTTCATATAATTATTGCACAAACTCCTTCCTTAATCCAAGCAAGTTTATTTATACAATTTACTTCAGTCATATTTGTGTCCTGCCTAACTTAGCTCAGTCATATTAATTTCTATTGTGTTAGTTCCGTGAGACTTAGTCATATTAATTCAGCAGCCTTATTTCAGTAAAGCTAGTTTCTACAGTCTATATTATCTCGGACATATTAATTTCTACATCCTTAGTTCAGTAAAGCTTGTTCCTAGACTATATTAGCTCGGTTATATTTATATAATTTCAACATTCGTAGTTCAGTAAGCCTTGCTCCAACAGTATATATTAGCTTGGTCATATTAATTTCTAGGGGCTCTAGAGGGTAGTTACGAACAGATAAAGCTAGGAGTACGACAAGGGTGTGTCTTGTCACCAGATCTTTTCTCCCTGTATAGCGAAGTAATAATGAGAGAAATCAAAGAGATGCCAGGAATACTAGTTGGAGGTTATAATATAAATAATATACGCTATGCAGATGACACAGTATTGGTGGCGGAAAATTCAACAGACCTACAACAATTATTAGATGTTGTAGTAACAGAGAGTGCAAGGAAAGGACTCTCCTTGAATATCAAGAAAACAGTAACAATGGTAATATCAAAGAAAATAGTGACACCAAAATGTGACATAGAAATAGAAGGGAAAATCCTTAACCAAGTGGATAATTTTAGATACCTAGGGGCATTTATAACATCAGATGGAAGATGTACAACAGAGATTAGGAGCAGAATAGGGCAGGCAAAAGCCGCATTTCAGAAAATGAAGAGTATCTTATGCAATAAGTCGCTATCACTGAATGTAAGAAAGAGAGTGCTGAAATGCTATGTAGAACCAGTTTTGCTGTATGGCAGTGAATCTTGGAATGTAAATGAACAAAGTAAGAAGAAATTAGAAGCAACAGAGATGTGGTTCCTGAGACGAATGTTGCGAATTCCTTGGACTGCCAGAGTAACTAACGACGACTGCCTGAAACAGGTTAATGAAACTAGAACATTATATACAACAATAAGAAGAGACAAACATCTTTCTTCGGTCACGTGATGAGAAGAGAGGCATTGGAGAACATTGTAACAACTGGAAAGATCGAGGGGAAGAGAGGCAGAGGCAGACCAAGAGAAATTATGCTGGATGGATTGAGACGGTGGCATGGAGGAATATCAGCAGCAGAGTTGATCCAGAAAACCAAAGACCGAGATCTATGGAGAGCCATGAACGCCTACGCCAGCCGGCACGGAACTTGATGATGATGATATTAATTTCTACTTTTCATGCAAAATATTGCATGAAAGCCAGCAACAATATTAAGACACTGTCAATATATATTAACCAATAACAAACTTTACAAAATCATTGTGGCTAACAAGCAATGGTTCAAACATGCCACAATAATAGTCTTCTTATAGTGAGTACATTTATACAACTAAAATGAGACTCACCTTCGTCCTCTTCACTAGATGATGAATAAAATGACTTCAGGTCAGCTGCTGGCTGCTTTTGCTTCTTGCCTCTTATAGGTTCCCTGTTCTCATTCCAGACAGGTGGAAGCTCAACATTCCTAACACTAGTGTCAGGGGCCACTGCAGGCCACTCAGGCAAATCCTGATAGCCTGTGGCTTTCATGTTCAGTAGATGAGACAGGGAGCCAAGCTGGTAAGTATCACGAGCTGATGGAAGAAATGTAACACCAGTCAATTTGCATGTGTGGGCATGCATTGCGGTATGAATGTTATCACAATTAGCATATGCCACCATGAATGATTTTGTAAGTGTTTATGTTTAAAGAGTGAACTGAAACCAAAAACAGAACCTGTCCTGCTGTACAGCAGTGAATCATGGAATGTGAACAAACAAATTAGGAAGCTTGGAGGTGACAGAGATGTTTCTGAAACGTATGTTGCAAACACCTTGGACCTCTAGAGTAACTAACAACAACTGCCTAGCAAAGGCTAACTAAAGTAGAAGATTGTATATAAATATAAGTAGGAGACAAACAGTGTTCCTTGGTCATGTGAAGAGAAGAGGCCTTAGAAAACATTGTGATGACTGGAAAGATCAGTGACAGAAGTGGTAGAGGCAGACAAGAGATGATGGATGGGCTGGGAGGTGGCGCCACCTAAATATCAGCAATAGAACTGATCCAGAACACTGAGGATCGAGGTCTGTGGAGGTCCATGAATGCCCATGCCAGTGGATGATATGTTTAAGTGTGAATATACACACTATTATCATTGTCAGCAGTTATCCCTCATGCATTTCAAAAATGATATAATTGCATTCTTTCAATTTGCTTACAGCGCACCAACTACTTCAGCTTAGTAATTTCTTCAGTGGGGGAATTAAACTCCATTAAGTATTTGCTCACTGAGGAGTCCCATGCTGTTGTCTCTTACCTAAAGATATCTACACCGGTTTTACAGCATCATTAAATATTCTACGTCAAAGCTCTTGCTCTGAGTTTTACATGTGTCAGAAAACTTGCTGCAACAAGTACCATAAATTCTCTCATGTGAAATATTCCTAAATATTCATTTCTTGTAGCAAATCTTGATTATCAACATCTCATGATATATTTCTAACTACTAATAATATCTTTAAACACAGAAGCCACAAACAATATGCTGCACGATTTATTGCCTGGCATATTTCACTGCATCTCATCTGGTGCATGCTGCAGAGTTATATATCATCTGGAAGTGAATAAATTAATAACACTTACGCTGAAAAAAATTAAAACACATAGTCACAGGTATTGTTCAATTATGGAACATCTGTAATCCCCACGGTTATTACTAATATCTTGTAAAATGTTTCTAGCTCCTGAATATTGTGATATATTTCTAGTTGATATTTTGTGATTTATTTATTTCTACTGATTATTTCTGATGTATGGGAATTATATATGGAGACATGGGTAGGGGTCTATCCTCCTGTAAGATGCATTCATCTTGGACAGAACACTCTCTAGATATAGAGGTTAGCAATGAATACTGAATAACAAGTCTGTGATAAAAACAGATGCCTATTGCTGAGAATCAGAGAGATAGTTTTGGAGAGATATACAAAACATCTACACTCAATGTCATGATTGTTGGGAGTTGGAGAAGCCTTAACTTCTTCCCCCTCCCCACTGCCTTGTGAATTAAGCTTATTCAGTCAAAGGCCACCTTCATCCAAACCAGAGGAGGGTCAGGGGAATCTACCTATGTATCGTCTAGCACAAGTATCTTTCACAATCAAGTATTGATAAAATATGTAAAATACCAAAAATACTCACAGCTGAAGTTGGACTCCAAGACTGGAGCAGGTTTCGTTGCCAAGAAGACTTTCTTTGCATACTTAGCCAGGGCACATGGCTTGTCTGATGGAAGCACAAACTGCCGCAGGAACCGGGACCGGTCACGTATGTCATAGTTCTGGTCATATTTGGCCAGGTTTAAAACATACTGACACAGCAGTTTTGTCTGCTTGGGATTGGTGATGCAGAGTTTCACAGACAGGTTTAACACCTGCAGCTTAACTATGTCCTCCTGCAATAGCAGTAGGCACATGAAAGTCAGGTAATGGACACAACCTGTCTTTAACAGTTCATTATGACAGCTCAGTAACTATTCTATTGTATGTGTTTAGCAGAATTCAGGCAACTGTCCTGTATTTTTTATGTTGTCTATGATAGTTCATCGTCGTGGATCAGCTCCTTGTTCCTGTCTCGACCATGCCACTTGCCAAGCCATCCAGGTATTTACTTCTCGGTCTTCCCCATGGTCTCTTCCCTTTGATCTTGCCAGTTGTCACCAAGTTCTCCAAGTCATTTCTTCTCATAACATGCCAAAAAAATTGTGACTGTCTACGTCTAATGTCTCTAATCAGTTTACGATCTTCATCTGCTTCTTGAAGGACTTGTTCATTGGTTTTTCTGTCTGTCCATGGTATTCTTTGCATTTTCCTCAAAAACCACATTTCAACAGCCATCGGATATTTTTCAGCTTGTCTGCTCATTGTCCACACTTCACATCCATACAAAAGTACAGGTTCTATGTAGCACTTCAACACTCTTTTCCTCATTTCAAATTATATCTTTTTATTGGTCAGTATGTTTTTCATCTTGCAAAAGGCTACCTTTGCAATGGCAATTCTTGTTAAAAAACATCAGCAGGGCAGATTAAAATAGCATAACAGGATCTGATCGCGGTTCCATTGAACCTGTCCCAGTAATCTAAGGCTGGACACTTGACTATACAAATGTCTGAGCTATGTATGTCCCTAACAGAGCCGAGTTATAGTCTAATTATAATCTACACAAACTTGTCCACACAGTCAGGTTGTGCTGTCTCTATTGTCATTCAAAGTGTTAGCATCATGAGCAACATTATTTTCCACTCTTTCCAAAAGAGAAACATTGAGGTTTCTAAGGTCAAATGAAGTGAACTTCAGACCATGCTGTCTATGCTGGTCAAATAACAGTGATTATCGATAAGGAACAAAACACATGCACTGCTTTCTTCTCTGAAAATACATTCATATTATTTCACATTCATTTCTGGATGCTTTGAACACACATCTACTCTTAGAACGGTAAGGGTCATGTTCCTTCAACGTCTGCATTGATTTATGATTACAATATGTACTGGATGGGGAAGCATGCATGTGTGCACACAAGTGTGTGATTGTGTGCTGTGTGTGTGTGCTCTACCATACTGGCATATGGGTGCCTTGTGACCATTAGTACTAGGTAGAGGTCAATGCTAGGCTAGCATGAATAACTAACACACAATGTGCATGTAGGTTCTTTGAAATGTCCTTTCCTTTTTTTTTTGAAGAGTGACATTTTATAATCTGAAAGAAAACGTTAGCTTATAGATACTGCTTCCTTATGTTACACATCTAGGTTCGGCTTCCATATGTTACACATTTAAACAATCGGTTTACACAAAACGGAACATCTCCATACTTCATTGACAAAGTTTTTGGCCATCTTCCTCAAGACGTCAGGGGCAATTTTGGGGACCCTCTCACTGTACTCTCCAATCAGCCAAAGAATGCTGGCACGGGCCATTGGTACTGTGATCTTGTCCACCATTTTGGCCATGTAGGTAATGATATCTTTATGTTCTGAAGGCTGTGAAAATATTTATTAAAGAAAAGAATCAGTCACATTTTTTCTCTTTCTCTCTGTCTCAATATCTCTCCCTGACTCTATATATATATATATATATATATATATATATATATATATATATATATATATATATATATATATATATATATATATATATATATATATCATTGGCACCTTGCCGTCTTGACAGACGATAGTTTGTGCTCTAAAAAGGCATAATAACTTTTAACTATGGCGGTAGCGAGTGTGACTGATAAGGCCAATTTGCGCTGCAAATGTCCGTTCACAGTGGGTGCATGTGAACACGTGGTCATTTCCACCATCATGCACCATCTTACGTCTCAAACGCTTGGTGTGTGACTTTTCTGCAATAATTTTCTCCTTTGACTTTATTCCATTTCTGATATTTGCCCTCCATGCAACACGTTCAGCGGCGACTTGCTCCCAATGTGCATTATCAATGCCTGTATCAATCATGTCCCGCTTACACACATCTTTGTATCGTAGTAGAGGCCGACCCTGAGATCTCTTACCCATCTGTAATTCACCAAAAAAGATATCCTTTGGTATTCTACCATCATCCATCCTCCTAAGATGTCCTATCCATCTAAGTCTACGAAGACTGAGCATGGAATAAACTGTCACACAACCTGATCTTTCCAATACTTCAGTATTTGTGATTTTGTCTTGCCACTTAATACCAAGAATTCTTCGCAGACACCGCATATGAAAGCTGTTTAAATTGTTCTCTTGGTGTGAGTAAGTTGTCCAGGTTTCACTGCCATAGAGAAGAGTACTAAGGACACAGGCTTGATAGACAAGGACTTTTGTTTTGGCAGTAAGCTTCCTGTTCTCCCAGACTCTTTTTCTTAACCTGTTCATTGTTGTTGCTGCCTTACCAATCCGGATGTTGATTTCCTGATCTAGGGATAATTTGCTATTTACCACTGATCCTAGATATGTAAAATGGTCTACTATCTCTAGTTCGGCGTCGTCAATAAAGATTGATGGTACCCCATGTGCACCTTGTGACATAATCTGTGTCTTCTTTTTGCTAATTGTTAAACCAAATTCAGAACAAGCATTGGAGAATGCAGATAGTAGACATTGCAATTCTTCCTCAGAGTGGGTCGTAACTGCAGCATCATCTGCAAAAAGCAACTCTCTGATCAGTACCCTCCTAATTTTGGTCTTAGCCTTCAATCTCTGAGCATTGTAGAGGCCGCCATCTGAGCGTGAGTGAATGTATATACCACCATCCTGATCACGAAATGCATATTTCAGTAGAAGTGAAAAGTATATTCCAAAGAGGGTGGGAGCTAGTACACAACCTTGCTTAACTCCACTCTTGATTTCAAATTCTTCAGAAGTTGCACCATCAAACTTGATTATACCCTTCATGCCTGTGTGGAACGATTCCACAATGGACAGAAGAGTTGGTGGGCAGCCAATCTTCTTTAGTGCCTTGAACAGACCCTCACGACTGACCAAATCAAATGCCTTTGTGAGGTCGATGAAGGCAATAAACAGTGGTTGATTCTGTTCACGGCATTTTTCTTGCATTTGTCGCAATGAGAATATCATATCAGTGGTAGACCGGTTCTGTCGAAAGCCACACTGTGATTCGGGGTAGACTTGATCTCCTAGGACTTGAAGTCTGCGCAGAACAATTCTGGCAAATACTTTTCCAACAATACACAGAAGTGAGATACCCCTATAGTTGTTACAGTCGCTCCGATCGCCCTTGTTCTTGTACAGCGTTATGATGTTTGAATCTTTGAAATCCTGTGGGACTTGTCCTTCACGCCAGCATAGCTCTATTAGCTGGTGGATCTGTAGAGTGAGTGTGTCTTGCCCACTCCTGATAACCTCTATTGGAATCCCATCCTTACCTGGAGCCTTGCCAGATGCAAGTTCATTTATAGCACACTTAACTTCTGTTATGGTGGGAAGTGTGTCCAGGTGGTCAAGAGTTGGTAGAGCCTCTATGGCGTTAAGGGCATCATCCGCTAGTTTGGTCTCACTTGAGTAAAGCTCCAAATAGTGCTCTACCCATCTGTCCATCTGCTGTTTCTTATCAGTGATGACTTCTCCAGTCAAGGTTTTCAGCGGTGCACTTCTTTTGATCACTGGACCACAGGCTTTCTTTATTCCTTCATACATGCTTCTTATGTCTCCCTTATCACTTGCGATTTGAATGGACTCACATAACTTGATCCAATAATCATTTGCACACTGCCTGGCAGCCTTTTGCACATCCTTCCTAGCTTGCCTTAGCTCACTCAGAGTGTTACGCGTTGGTCTTTCCTTGTTTCTTAAGAGAGCTTTCTTCTTCTTATCAATCAAGGGCTGCAGAGTCTCGCTGTTGGCCGCAAACCAGTCCTGCCTCTTATGATCCACAGTGCCGTAAACCCCTACGGCAGTTTTATAAAGAGTTTCCTTAATTTGACCCCACTTTTCATTTACTGTACAATTTTCTGGTGTATCAGTGAAAGCGTCTTCAAGTTGCTGTTGAAACTGAAAGCACTTTTCAGGATCATGAGTGTTAATAATATTAATCCTGGGGCTAGATTTGTGTTTAGCTGTGTAGATTCTCTTTGGTCTCAGTCTAACTCTTGCAACAACCAAAGAATGATCTGTATCACAGTCAGCACTGTGGTAACTACGAGTCAATGATATATGGTTCAGATGTTGTCTCCGTGTGATGATGAAGTCCAGCTGGTGCCAATGGCCGGATCTTGGATGTTTCCATGTGACCTTATGCATCTCTTTTGTTTTAAAAAAAGAGTTTGTAATACATAGGTCATTACTGGTGCAATGCTCCAGCAGCCTTTTCCCATTTTCATTCATGCGACCGATGTTGTATTTTCCAAGGGACACTGGCCATGAACTCGAGTCCTTGCCCACACGAGCATTGAAATCACCGAGCATATAAATGTAGTCAGATTTTGGAAATGCCTTGATCACGGAGTCTAACTCCTCATAGAACAAATCCTTCACATCATCAGAGGAATCGAGTGTCGGTGCATATGCAGTAATAATGGTGGCAAACCCACAAGAGGTTGCCAAGCGCAGGGATAATAGTCTTTCATTTCCTCCTGCTGGAATTTCAATCATTCCCATTAGCGAATTCTTCACTGCAAAGCCCACACTGTGTTGCCTTTTTTCTGCCTGCCCTCTACCCTTCCAGAAAAAGGTGTAGTTGTTTTCCCTGAGTGACCCTTCCTCAGCGAGGCGAGTCTCCTGCAGGCCAGCAATATCAATGTTAAGACGATTGAGTTCGGCATCAATCACAGCCGTTTTTCTCACATCGTCAATATTGGTCAAGTCAGTGGAAAATCCTGGACACATGGTTCTCACGTTCCAGGTTGCAAGCCGTAGCTTGAGGTTTCTATTTTTATTTTTGTTTGTACCTCGTGCATTGGTTTTACAGCCTGCGATTCAGATTTTGTCCTAGCCCCAAGCACCCATTGAAGCAGGCAGGCTGTGGCGGATCAGCACCCAATTGGCTGGGGGCTGCCCAGCTTGAGGCGGGCGGTAGCTGATCAGTGACACCTATAGGTGTCTCCCACCGTCAGAGGCAACGCGTGGCGCCCCATGTCTACGCCAACTGACAAGGACTTATAACCCGTAACAGTTGCCTCTCGCTTTGATTCCGAGACCAGTTAAGACCAGGGATGGAGTTATTGCCTCTCCATAGCACAAAGCCTGGGCTAAAATATAGAGATCATGTGTTGCCCATGCAGCATGATCCCTCTCTCGGCCTGCCTAGTTCACTCCAGAGGAAAGGTAACACCCCTACATCTGGAACAAGACAAGCTGCAGAAGCAGCCGGATCAGCAAAGCAATGCTCTAACTGTCCGCCTGTCGGAGTTTCGATCCTAGACCAGTCGCCAACCAAGGCTTAGGGCCTGGTCTGCCCTGCCATGACAATTTTGTCTTTAGCTTGCATTTCCTCGCACCACGGTAAGGCTTGTACCCTCCCAATTGCGCTCTTCCGCCCGAAGCCGTTGGCACAATGTGGGGTGTCGGGTTTGGTAAGCGTCGCCCAACGTTCGGCGCTAACAGAAACCAGGTAGTACCGTCTACTGTTATACGGTAGCTCAGTCATATCTGACTAAGACCTGACTGTCATATATATATATATATATATATATATATATATATATATATATATATATATATATATATATATATATATATATATACGTGAAAAACCTTTATGACGATAACAGAGACGAACAATATATTGTTCAAAATAACAATGAAGGGCCGGCAATTTTGAAGACGGAGGTTCAGAATGCTCTTAATCATATGAAATCTGGCAAGACCCCCGGTCCAGACAGCGTCACAACAGAAATGATTAATGCTTTAGAAGAATATGGAATAGATAAAGTTACCAGTCTGCTTAATACAATATATGATACTGGAAATATACCTCATGAGTTATGTAATTCTGTATTTATTGCAATCCCAAAGAAATCAGGAGCCTTGGAATGTGATCAACATCGAACAATTAGTATAATGAGTCACATCACGAAGATTTTGCTAAGAATTATCATGCAAAGAGTTAGGAGGAAAATACAACCTGAAATAGGAGAAGAACAATGTGGGTTTGTAGTAGGCAAGGGTACAGTAAATGCTGTGTATATACTGAGAACCGTAATCGAACGTTCTATAGAAGTAAACAGAGATCTACACCTTTGCTTTATTGACTACACAAAGGCTTTCGATAAAGTGAGACATGTCAACATGATAAGGATGCTTGAAGATCTACAAATTGATGGGAAAGACCTTAGACTTGTAAAAAACATATATTGGAAACAACAAGCTGCCATAAGAGTTGATAATGAAGTAAGCCAATATCAGCCTATTAAGAGAGGTGTGAGACAGGGATGTGTAATGTCTCCAGATCTGTTTTCCCTGTACAGTGAAAATATTTTCAGAAATATTGAAAATATGGAAGGAATCAACATTGGGGGACGATGCATCAATAACATTAGATATGCAGATGATACAGTCTTGATTGCAGACAATGAACAGGATCTGCAAAATTTAGTAGATGCGGTTGTTACACACAGTGAACAACAAGGGTTAGAATTAAATTGTAAAAAGACACAGATTATGGTCGTCACTAGGAAGAACGAAATACCACAGTGTAATATACAAGTAAATGGGAATATTCTTCAACAAGTGAATAGGTACAATTATCTCGGAACAGTAATAACATCTGATGGGAGATGCCTTGAAGAGATTAGAACAAGGATCGCCATGGCAAAAGTAGCCTTTAGCAAGATGAAAAACATACTGACCAATAAAAAGATGTCAATTGAAACGAGAAAAAGAGTGTTGAGATGCTACATAGAACCTGTACTTTTATATGGATGTGAAGCTTGGACAATGAGCAGCCAGGCTGAAAAACATCTGATGGCTGTAGAAATGTGGTCTCTGAGGAAAATGCAAAGAATACCATGGACAGCCAGAAAGACCAATGAACAAGTCCTTCAAGAAACAAATGAAGATCGTAAACTGATCAGAGACATTAGACGTAGACAGTCACAATTTTTTGGGCATGTTATGAGAAGAAATGATTTGGAGAACTTGGTGACAACTGGTAAGATCGAGGGGAACAGACCAAGGGGAAGACCTAGAAACAAGTATCTGGATGGCTTGGCCTTGTGGCATGGTCGAGACAGAAACACGGAACTGATCCACGACTCTGTTGATCGAGTGAGATGGCAGAACATGACCGCCCACGCTTACCGGCATGGCACATGATGGATGGATGGATATATATATATATATATATCCCTCCCTCCCTCCCTTGCTCCTCCTCAATCTCTGTCTCTATATTTCTTTCACCCTCCCACCATCTTTAAACTGGATTTGTGGACTATGAAAAGGCCTTTGACAGCACTGACATGGAATCTCTTTGAAAATTGATGCAGCACTATGGGATCCCACAGAAGAACATTAACTTTATAAAAGCAACATGAAATGCAGAGTTCTTCATAGGTGAAAACTAATAACTAACAAATACGTTTGAAATAATACCAGGAGTACAAAAGGATGTCTTTTGTCACCTTTGTTATTCTTACTGACTATAGACTGGATTATGAAGGTAACAGTAACTAACACAAGAAATGAAATTCAATGGACCCTGACAGAGCAACTTGATTATTTAGACTTAGCTGAAGACATTGCTCTCCTGTCCTTCACTAAATTTGATGCAAGATTAATTAAACATACTTGGCAGGAGCTCACAACAATTAAGTATAAAAATGTATGGGGAAAGACAAAAATAATGAGAATAAATCATGCCCTTGAAATTCCAAATTTCTATGGTGAAACCTCACATTTATGCAACAATGCAGACATAGATGGAAGAACACATAGAGGTATGACAATAAGAAACAAAGACATCTTTCACAGCACTAGGATATCTGTGGAAGTCACATGAAATTATATCTAGTACCAAACTTAAGAATTGCCATCTATAGCGTCAATTCAGTACTGCTGTATAGATCAGAAATATGGAGAATGGATAAATTAGTTACAAATAAACTGCAGACATTCATTAACTGGTGCCTGTACAGAACAGAAGAACTAAAATGGTATGAAGGAATTACTCATGCGGAAGTTAGGAAGAGAATTAAACAGATTCTAATGAATTCAGAGGTGAAGAAAATACACTGCAGTTCAATAGGTTACACATTGAGAAAACCTGTCAATAGTAGAAATAGGAAGTCCTTTTTCTAGAACCAGGACAAAAGAAATAGTGGAAGTGGAAAAGCTACAATCACACGGAGAAGACAATAAGAGACAGAAATGAATAATATGACAGGACAACGAGAGAACTGCAAGAGATGACAAAATAATAATAAGAGAGCTTGGCATGAATTAGTTGTGGGATAAAAGATAGGAAAAGAAGAAGAGGATGAGGAGCTGAGTTTCTCGTGAGATGTGATGAGAGATGTTCCGTAAAGAACCTGCTACAAAGTGGTGATGATTTCTGAGGCGTGTTGTCATTAACAACCAGATTAAAATCATGCTGTGCCAGATTTAGTTACATTTTTCAACCAGATGTACATTTTTCAACCAGATGTGTGTCTACAATTTCAGCTGCACTTTGTCAACTGTTAACACAGTCAGGGCATGTTGATGGCGAATTAGTTAACAAATACTGAGATACAGGTGTCACATTTGCACACTTCTCATGCAGAAACAACTGTTTTCCAATCAATTCCAGAAAATATCTTTAAACCTTCATGCCAAATTGTACATAAATGGAAGAGGACTGTTATGTCCAAAAAGTATGCAAGAATAAGATTATCAGTTGTCTCTGCCGTTATGTGTATAGAGGAACACATTTGTTTGAGAACACTGGCCCACGGTTATGGCAAAAGCCTTTAGACTTCAGTATTTTCTATTAACAACTAAACAGTAACAACATAATTGAGTGGAACAGTTCTGATACTCCATTATCACTTTAAAAATCATAGAAAAAATCCACAATGAGTAAACGCATCATGCTATGAACAGATTTTTCATTATTGTGGCTTCTAATTAAAGATTAAAAGCTATTGATATTAAAATATGATTACAGAATACCAAGTTATTTTTCAAGGGAAAACAATAATAATAAGCAATTGGTATGCATCTATTTGTATGATACAGAAAATGTGACTGGTTAGATACATTTACTTTACCACTGTTTTTTTAAAGATAACTGATCTACTGATAACTGATATGAGAAACAAGATAACTTATGCACAGGATTTGGCCGCTTGCTGGCTGGATGTAAGTAGTTACAACCTTGTCACCCCCATGCAAACATCCGAACAACAGAAATAACACTTCAAACCAAACATTAACGTACCAAGATTGTAATGTCAATGAAATTCTATTTGAATAAATTTATAAAGTATGGCTATGAATTTCTAGAGAATGTTTACATGCATATTTCTCAACTTTCCCTGTTACAGCCCAACATCATAATTACCAAATAAGTTTCATTATCGTAAAATATCACATATAATACGCACTTATATATAAAATGCAAGCTTGATTTAACCCTAAACTTTCTGGTAAAATTGTTACTTTTTATTTTGAAAATTATGTATTTTAAGTACTCACATATAACATGCACCCAAATTTTAGTGGGCAGAAATGTGCAAAACTTGTGCGTATTATATATGAGATTATATGGCAACTCTTTCAGTCCTAGAAGGTCAAAGCAATTATTCATGGGTCAACAACAAAATCACAAGTTTGTAATTGTTCCCAGTGCCAGTCATACACAGCTTGTAAACATAAATATAGTTGTCAAAGATGCTTTGGCGAACATAAGAAGTACAATCACACAACACGTTGATCGGCACAAATAGCCAATCAATCACATGTGGCATGTTGCTTCGGATGGAAAGAGTTAACAAAGAACAAGAAAGAAAACCTTATAAAAAAGAATTACACAACATTTTCACTCTTAAACTATTAATGAATTATTAGGTTAACTAATTCGTTTTAGAATGAGCAGTCTACTTCATAAATACTTCCTCTGTTCAGTGAAAATGACCGGTTGGGACTGCTGGAAAACACACACCATGAAACCAAACAAACAGGCAGAAGTTGAACTGCTGTAAACTACTGTGTCAGTATCCCATGCTGTCAGCAAATGCTACTACCACAATGAGTAAAGGCACCACTACCACATATCATCACCCTATAGTCACTACTGAATTTAAAACCACCACCATGAGCTCATAAACATAGATAGATCTGGACTGCAGCAAAATATGGTCATTCAAAATTAGACTAAACATGTACATTGACATCATGTGGAGAAACAGTAAAAACGCATATGCTATACCTCAAACAGACGCTAGGCATTGTGAATACATTTTCTACTCAATCACAAGTGGAATTTGTGTGGCTTTTATTCACCTGGTGTCTTTGTGAGGTATAGTACATGTGTTTGTAGTTGTTTCCCTGCAGGATTTCAGTGTGCCATTAAGGTCGCACAATTACATACATTTACACACACAAAAATGAAATGTATCTTAAGTAATAAGTCAGACTCAGTAAATATCAGAAAAAGAGTACTGAAATCTTAAATAGAACCTGTTTTGCTGTATGACAGTGAATCATAAAATGTGAATGGACAAATTAGGAAGAACTTGGAAGCAAGGGAGATGTGGTTTCTGAGACCAACGTTGCAAATACCTTGGACTGATAGAATAACTAAATACCTTAGACTGATAAAATAACCAATGAGTGCCTAGAATATCATCAACAGAACTGATCAAGAGCACCAAGGAAAGTGATTTGTGCAGATATATGTACACCTATGCCATTTTGCAGGAAAAATGATGATTACTGTCATACATACACACAGCAGACTTCTGTTACTGTGAACACTACCATACAAGACTACCATAATGAATAGTGTTTCTCTCTATCATCGTCTCGGTAATTTCACAACCACTTGTTTGTCCATCGTTGCTGAAGAGAACCATACTATCACCTGCATTCCCAGGGTGGGTTTTAAAAGTGCCTGATTAAATTAAACCTATCTGGGAAAGTCTGTTACAGCGAAGGCAGATGATCAGTAGAGATAATTTGACTTTTAGTGTGCATACAGTACACTTCAGAGTAGATCCCTTGATTTGTAATTGCTCAAGAGTCACTGCATCACAAAGACTCTGCCAGGCAGAGCTGTCAGCAGCAATGTTCTTCCAATGTTCAAAGCCAGTACAGCACAACCACTATTGATCCCTGAACCACTACGACACCTGCCCATGAGCACACACATAGACATCACAATCAAATTGACAAGGAGAATGAAGGAAGAGTAGGAATCTAAAAGAACACAGTTCATAAATATTTGTTCGCTAATGAGTAACTGTTAGTTCACAACCAGTCACCTCTTTATATGCTGCATGCTTCTTGTAATCAAGGATAAACTATGAAAAGAAAATATTTATTTGTAACACATCTCTCCAGTATTACATTCAACAACCCTCTACATGACATGTATGCTAATGATTCTCTTTCTCCCTCATCCCCATGATGGAGTTATTTGTTACTATTGTGCATTATTCAAACAAACAAAATTGTAACCTCTGAATCTGAAGTATGAGGCTGAAGAAGAAAAACAACAGATAAAGCAGATATGCAATGACAACATTATAACAGAATATTTGCAATACATGAAGCTAATAAAAGAGACAAGATGGTGATTACATCACATAATTAAAACTGCTTCAGAAACCATAACTGCATGAGTACTAAAGTTACTGTTCAATAACCTTATTCCAAATACATCACATGCCTATTCCTCAGTCAATTGGCTAAATTTTAAACAAAAACAGACTGAAATTACAGCCTACAATTATTAAACAAATGAGAAAACATAACAGACACAGAATGCCTTACTACATACAGGTTTAGGAAATAATATACAGATGCTGTATTAGAACTGTGGTAATTTAACAAGATAAAATCAGGCTGATTGAGACAAGTGTAAAAATGTTTCCTACTTTCTCACACTGGCAGAACATGATGTACATTCCTTAGTATATCTGGCCTGTGTAACTGACATTTATTAACAGATATTTACACGATACTGCCTCATCAGAAGTCATTTTTAACACTAAATAAACTTTAAATATCAGAAAGACTCAAACACAAATTGGTGTTTTAAAATTGTAATACTGGATCTGATCAAGGAAGAAACTGACTGAAAGATTACTAGGAAAAATTGGTCGAAGCATATACTGAGCACAAGACAGCAAGCTAAACCTGACGTTACTTTATGGACGCTATTCTTGTACTGAACATATGTAAACTTGACATGGTCATATACAAAAGCTATTCTTGTACTATACATATGTAAACCTTACATGGGCTGTATATGAAAGCTAATCATATACTATACACATGTACACCTGACATGTTGTTTATGTAAGATATATATACTATACAGATGTAAATCAGGCGTTAGTTTTAGAAATGTAAACTTGTACACTACTGTAAACCTGATATGATTGTTTTACAAAAGCTATGCATGTACTATACATATCTATATCTGACATTTTATCTCTGTCTTTAATTCTTGCTGAAGGTTTATCCCCATAATGTCTTTTATTTGTGATCATATTCTTATCAAGATGACATTCTGTATTTCTTGTATTTCCTTTGAGCCACTGAAATTACAACAGTAACTGTATGGGTTTAAGATATAAGCCACTGCATTTCAGCTGAATGTTTTAAGTCCATTAATATTTTGAACATAAGAGGAACAGACAACAAATAAATGAACAAAACTAAAGATCAATTTCTATTCGCAACAAAAGAAGCCACACATGAAGCATATCTAGCAAAGCCATAAAGAACATTTATACATACCCTCATCTGAAGCAATTTTTTTATCACAACCACACTCTCTGCCACAACAGCCTCTGTGGAACAGAAACGTGAGTAGAAGTAAAACATGAAACAGAAGCAAAATAGTGAAATAAAAGTAAATCATGTATAAGGTCCAGTGATGTGTAAAAGACAGTAGTTATTAATTTTGTTTTCTGTTTATTGTTTTTATTATTTACAAATGCTTTGATTCACATACAGGGTTAGTCTATTCTGGTCATGGTCGAAATTGTGAGCTTTCAAAACAAGCATACAGCTAAGTGATGCTTCCTGTCCCTATTTGTTTTCACAAAATTAAATGGATAATATCAGAAAACTCACAAAGTCATAAGAGCAGTAGATTAATAAATCTGCCTGTATGTGAATCAGAATATTAAATCTCTCTGTATGCAAAGCAGAATACTAAATCTCTCTGTATGTTTATCAGATTACTAAATCTCTCTGTATATGAAATAGAATACTAAATCTCTCTGTATGTGACATAGAATACTAAATCTCTCTGTATGTTCAGCAGATTACTAAATCTTACTGTTAGTGGAGCAGATTAATAATAAATCTCTCCATAAGTTCAGTAGATTAATACATCTCTCTGTAAGGAATAACACTCACAGAACTGAAAAATGAGCAGGGAGAATGTAGTAGATATTAAAGACAATTCTAGACAAAAACAAAACAACAGACGTTTTAGAAAGTGGATGTGAAACTGTCATCCTGAATGGTGCCATCGGTTTATTAAAGGAAGAAAATTATAAGCTGCACACCAAAAAGCTGTCATCCCTGAGATCATCAACTACTCAGATGCTGCAAAAAGGGTTAATCTCTGCTTAGCACAGACTCTTCTCTTGTTCTTTCTTCCAAGCACTTCAATTCTCATTCAATTCTCTGTCCAATTCTTAACACTTTGAAAATAAAATTAGTTCATTCATGAAACATCATATTTCACATTATACCCTCATCATCATCATGTGCCTTGCCAATAATCATGGGCGGTCATGTTTCATTATCTCATGTAATCAACAGTCGTGGATAAGATCTGTGTTCTTGATACCCCTCAAAGGAATATGAAAGCCAGAAATACAATCATGTAATATCATTTGCTTGCAGTGTGATAACAATTTTGTTAATTGCTAAAGCTATGTATAGCTCTGTGGCGAAGAAGTTACGGATGCAATTTGTAATCCCGCATACCACAATCGAAACACAGCTGCCGGCGATTTGGAAACAGAGCGCCTTACGTTGGTTTCCATTTAAAGGTATGAGTGCTGGTCGTTCAGAAAGCAATGGCAAACTACTGAAAGTAAACTTGCCAAGAAATCACAAGCGGCCAAAAAGTGCTGGGGTAGACTGCAATGCCCTGTAAAGGATTTGCAACTAACTTTATGTACAGCATCCTAGGCTGATCACATGGAAAGTACTAAACAAAATTAAAGTAAAAGTGTGGAGTAGAACAATGAATACATCTAAATTTAAAATAAATGTTAGTAAAACAATGAGCAGCTGGCCAAGTGGCTAGAATGCCAGGTTCTCCTTTATTAGACTGGGGTTTGAATCCTCTGTAAGGTGTGGATTTTTTTCTGTCGGCGGCAAAAAAAAATCCTAATTTGCAGAGTTCACAGCGCTGCACTAGCCAGGCAGCCTTAATTCCTCAGGCTCAAGACCCCCCTGTCCTACACCGCAAGATACTATAGGCAGTAGATGAGTGTTTTTAAACAGTAAAACAATGTTATGAGGTTTTAAACAATATACTGATTTAAACAGTAAATATAATCAGCACATGTAAGACACTGACACAGCAGTTTATGTCCACTTATCCCCATCCATCAGACTGTGGAATTATCTTTATATTTGTATACTCTCACTAAGCTATTTCTTGTTTCTTTTGTATAAGTTAAGTCTTTCAAAGACGAATCTTTACCTATTCTACAATATTCTTCTTCTTGTTCCTTGAACATCTTTATTTGCCAACCTAAATTTTGCTAACAATCATGGCTTTGCATTGTAAATTCTTCAAGCTGCCATAGTTTTACTTTGGCTTGATTATTTCTGTATGTGCAGTATGTGATCAGCTGTTGTTATATCTATGCCACAAGGACACGTTTTGGTATCATCACTTTCATCTGATTGGCAAGACAGCTCATTATTTTGTTGTGGTCAGTTTAGATTCTGATACTGTTAATGTTGTACTTATGACAGAATAGCATTATGACAGCATTATAACATTATATTAATATTAACGTCATGGACAGGTAAAGGTGTGTTTGAGCAAGAATTTGGATGTTACACTGAGAAATGCATGAGTACAATCAGATAAGGGTTTAATACTAGCTCTCATCACTCGGTATTAGACATTATTGGCAGTCCACAGAAGGCTGTAGACAGACATGATAACCAACGCCACACGCCATGAACTATATAAGAAAGTAATAAATACTGCTGCACTAACCATCTCTATTTGACATCAGCCTGACAAGACCATTAAGGCAGGCATCGGTAACCTCTGCAATGCTGCTGGCACAGCGACCAATTGCTTGAATTGTAGCAGCTGCAAATTCCTTGTCGGAACTTGTTACATAGGTCTGCAATACGAGTAGATTGTAATGTGTAAGTAACTAGAGTGAGTGTCACCCATCATATTATGAAAAGGTCATACTTTTATTGTGGAAAATCATTAATACCATTGAGTGTCTATATCCTGGTGGCGAAGGCAAAGGGATCATCAGAATCTCACCTTTCTCACTTCTTTTTATAGTTTCCAACTTCATTTCTACTGTCTCTTCTTGCTCTCAATATTATCACTTCCACTAGCTGCATATTTTGGAGCCCGATTAATATTGGAATTTATGATAAAATTAAGAGAATACTGATATCACAAGGTATTACTAGAAGGTTTACATTCAAAGTGACCACAGATCATCAGAGTCGTGGATTAGCTCTGTGTTCTTGTCTCGACCATGCCACATGGCCAAGCCATCCAGATATTTACTTCTCTGCCATTCCCTTGTACTTTTCCCCTCAATCTTGCCAGTTGTCACCAAGTTCTATAGTTATTTCTTCTCATAACAATGCCCAAAAAAGTTTGACTGTCTATGTCTAATTTCTCTAATTAATTTACAGTTTTCATTTGCTTCTTGTAGGACTCATTTGTTTTTCTGTCTGTCCATGGTTTTCTTTGCATTTTCCTTAGAAAGTACATTTCCACTGCCATTAGATGTTTTTCAGCTTGTCTGCTCATTGTCCACCTTTCACATCCATATAAAAGTACAGGTTCTGCATTTTGCATTCACTCGCTTTGAACTCAAATGTAGTCCATACTGTTTCTAGCGTAGTAGGACTGAATTTTGTGTGTAGATTAGCTTTCCCTATCACATGTGTCCCTCGCTATCAGGCGAACTCACTCAGACATCTGAGTTTCTTGTAATTTACATCCCCAAGTCAAGGACGAGTACGGGTTCTTTGTAGCATGTTTCATCAATTAATAGAGTATCAAATGCCCTCACACTAATATGAGTTCCAACTTGTTTTACTTACATTGTACAATAACCATGCATCTTAACAAAGGCAAAAGAATTACATCTAAGCTACTAAAAGAAACACAGTGACTAAATTAATGAAGTGGTACTGGTTTCTGGATAACTAACAGTTGTTGAAAGAGATGACATTTCATACCTGAAATTCTCTGAGAATTGTTGAAATGTTTGTCTCAGTAGCAAGACTCGTCAGGATTTCCAGCTGTGAAATAAAACCATTTTTACATTCACGGACAAACAAGAAAATCGTAGAACAATTCTCTATAAACATGGAAGTGCTCAAGGAAATAAAAATGAGAAAGACAAGGCACTTCCTCCGAAGTCGGAGAGTGTCTGCCTGCACGGCGAGGAACCACCAGTCTGCACACCAATAAGCCAGACATGGGACAACGGATACTCACGCAAACTTCAGGTCCTGTCTGACATCACACTGATGATGGACAACAGGATGTCTTCATCCGACATACAGGACTTCGCGTTGGAGCTCAAGCCAACGAACACAAGCAAGCAAGCAAGCAGACAAGGCACTTTGGTCACATCAAACAACACAATAATCTACTGAAAATAATAATGGAGGAAAAAGTTGAGGGAAAAAGAACTAGAGGGTGTCAAAATTATACAGCCTATGAAGGCTGTGGACAGAAACTGCTGGAGCTAATTTCTGCTGTTTTTCACTTTGGATACGACGCTGCATGATGATGAAACTGAACTTCTTCCTCTTCTTCTTCTGCCAATCATCTCCCAATGAAGCATTGGTCCTCAACCAACTCAAGCCGCGTGCTCTGTAGACTTGTTCATTATTGGCTGGATTTGGTATCTAAAGCTTTTTACAGGAAGAAGCAGCCGGCTCTTATGCCTACCCTCCTTGGTTGCCTCTTATGACACTCATGGTAGGCTGGAGTGTTGTTAATCTTTGCTTCTTTTATGGATCCAGGTAACACAAAGCCAAAGCTAAACACTACTTCAAAATAATATATATCATTCTCACCACCATTTTAGTTTAATAGGCTTTATGTAAATGGAAAAAGTAGTGCGACAGAATGATGTAGTAATATCAAATGTTACAAATAAGGTAGATTGAGATCCTGCAGGAACACAATAATCATAAACTACATACCACAATCATCTTTGTGGGATTATTATGTACAGTTTGCTCAACAGTATTTCAACCTAGTGCTACATACTAAAGATAGGCTTGAATAGTCTACCTTCTTCAGCTCCCACTGGAGTTCAGGATCTCAATCACTTCATGCCAAGCTGTCCTATCTGTTTCTATCTCTTGAAGTTCCCTCCATAAACTCCCCATTATAGTCATCCCTATCTCTAATATTCCAAGCTGTCCTATCTGTTTCTACCCCTTGAAGTTCCCCCCATAAACTCCCCATTATAGTCATCCCTATCTCTAATATTCCAAGCTGTCCTATCTTTTTCTATCTCTTGAAGTTCCCTCCATAAACTCCCCATTATAGTCATCCCTATCTCTAATATTCTTCTCCCTGTGTTTTTAGGTCTCTCTTTTTTTTTTTCTCCTGTGCATTCCAAATAAAGGACTTTCTAGTTATACTATTAAAAGATACCAGCATCTTTTTCTATGAAATCTACATCAATCTATCCCAAAGCTCCACGCTAGAAGTAGTCTACCTACAAACATGTATATCTGATACTGAATAATATTCACTATACCAGAACATTCTCAACCACAGTTCAACTATCTCCCAAGCCCTGCAAGTTACTACCACTGAAATTATGCGAGTGTGTGAATATGATGGCATATATATGTAATTTATATGCTTTTAAACTGCAATTACTAATATAATTAATACTTACTTTCAAAAGCTTCACATGAAGAGGGTCACTAGATCGGACATAGAATGACTTCAAATAGGGCTCAAAAATCCCCTGTAAACAGAAAACAAATAATCAGTCATCTACAATGTGTAAAGAACAATGTAAGATATTATAGAAACAAAAATTATAAATATTCAATACAAATGTCATTTCTATAGCTGGTAGAACCACCATAAAACTTTCATTTGTATGATTGTTATGGCTTATCAATTATTGGGGGATCTTAGAGGCCACTAAAATTGCAGGAGAAATAAATTCACAAGTGAAAGTAGAGATTTGAGAACACACTAGAAATTATACAAAATTAAAGTTATAGTGAGCACACCAGGATTCGAACCTGCCATCTCCAAATGAAGACAGTGCCTCACTGAAGGAACAAGTGTACTTCGACACACCGCCAACTACAGCGTTGTCAGCTGGTACATGCTCTTGGATAAAATGAGGAGGGGATCTGAGCACTTATGGACTGAATGGTTCAATGTGTAGTGAGGAGAATCTGATTACTAACAAACTACAACGAGACATCCCTAAAAAGCTGTCTTCATTAGTTTGGTCTATCTTCCACCTGACACCACGACTATGGAATATGCACACAATTAGTATCGTAAGGATGTATTAGTAATTGGATCTTTCAATGCTGCCTAACTTCAAGGAATCATACTAGTGTGGTAATGTACGAGTAGAAGCTTGTCCATTATTTACCGTTATCGGCCAAGGATTCTTCAGATGTCCCTTGCTGTTTGCACATTGGCTGAAATCCTAAATGAGTTAAGTTTGGTTGGGTGATTAGTGAATCCTCTGGATGACTGACCCGGGTTTGAATCCTCGGTAAGGTGTGGGATTATTTTCTGTTGGGGGCAAAAAGAAAATCCTAACCTGCACAGTTTGCGGTGATTGCACTAGCCAGGTGGCCTTAATTCCTCAGGCTCAAAGACCCCCTGCCATACACCGCAAGGTACTATATTGGCAGTAAATGACAGTTTAGACCAGTGGTTCTCAACCGGTGGGGAATGTCCCCCCCCCCCCCCCCAGGGGGGAATTTCATGGTTTCCAGGGGGGGAATGAAGACCATTTCAAGATCGTGTTAATACAAGAACCGATTACTTGACATAGTTTTTCCCTTCTTACTTTACAGTTATGTATGTCTCGTCCTTCTAAAATTCATTTTATAAAGTAAGTAGACCCACAAATCATGTTTTATGTGGATGTCTAGACTTGTTTTAGTATATGCTATTACATTTGCCTTCCACTTTTACGTATACTGTGTAGGGGTGAGGGGATTTTTAGATAGAAAATATGAAAATACGGTGAAGGGGGGAACGGGCCAAATTTTTTATAGGAAGGGGGGGAATGGCGTTCTGAAAATATGGTGAAGGGGGGAATGGGCCAAAAAAGGTTGAGAACCACTGGTTTAGACAGACCTCTAAAAAGGTCTGCATCTATCAGTGTGAGGTCGGTCTAAAGACTTCCCTCCTGACTTGGTATCAAAGTACCATCTCCATGGGGGATGTGTTGTAGACCTCTCCTTCTACTCACCAAATTTGGAAACAAGCAGTGTGCAAGACCAGTGCTGAAATTTCACATTTGCAGAGAGGCATATTAAATTATAATCAGGTCATAATTCAGCATACCACAGACTGATCTAGACTGATTCATGTTTCCTCCACAAGTTTCAGGTATTTCACTGTCAGCAGACACCAACCCACATAGGAAAACTTAATTAAGAACACTGCCTTCAGCTGCTACTCCTTTTTCCCACTCACTTTTTCTCTTACTCAAGACATCTCTCAATAAAAACCACCAGCAAAAAAACACTTACTCTTCTTTTACTGGTCATTGAAGCTATGTTGCTGAGAACCACATACTGGATCTCCCTGAAAAATACAGGACGTTTTTAACAACTAAAAAGGAATATATTTTATGTGTGCACAAAATGTATAGCAGGTCATTCTATATGATATACACAACACATTTTAAACTGCAGCACTTTTAATCTTTGTTACATGATGCACTTTGGTAGAGAAGTATGGTCAAAGCTGGGACAGGCTGTTTTGATGAACAAAGGTTGAGTGATTATACAGCAGGGATTGTAGAGCTGATCTTTAGATAGGTGTACTGATGTGATGAAAGCATTATGATCTGGACTTAATTCATGACATGGCCATTCTGTCCCAAACAGGAAATCAGTTGAAAATACAAGAAAATAACATTTTTTAAACGATATGAACACAGTAAACAGAACAAATTATATCTACATGCACCATGTATATGAAGATACCCAAACACATATGTTGGTACAAACATTTGTACATTGAGACAAACTCTACACAGACTTACCTGTGACATCTCAGAAGGCGGATGAGACTTCTGGCCACAGTGCCAACTTCAGATTTAGGAGCGCAGTGATGGTACAACTGAGCAACCGCCATAACAACCTGCAGTGGGTTTGAAATAATACTTATGTCAAATTTTAGCTGAAAATTCCAACTAACTATAACTACAACTAGAAACATTCAATAACTGGTGCCTTGAAGAACAGAAGGACTAAATTGGTATGACAGAACTACTAATCTGCAGCTAACTGAAAAAATCTAAGAGCCAATCAAGAGGTGAGGAAATGTGACACTGGCATGTAATAGGCCGCACACTGAGAAAATCTGTTAATAGTATAATTAGAAAGTCTTTTCTCTGGAACCCACAGGGAAAAAGAAATAGAGAGTGACCTAAATAAAATAAAAATAAAAAAACGGTGGAAAGAAGAATTCAGAGACAGAGACAGATAATATGGAAGGACATGCAGAGATCTGCAAGAGATGGCAAAAGATAGAATGGCTTGGCATGAGCTGGCTGATATCCTATGTTCTATTAGGGGATCAAATACAAAAGAAGAATATATAAGTCAAATGATACTACACACATTAACTTTCTATGTAATAATGGTATTTAACTAACATAAAGCCGGTCTCAGTGGCAAAGAGGTTACGGACGTGGTTCGTGATCCCGCATACCCACGTTTGAAACACAGCTACGTGCAATTTGGCAGCAGACCGCGTTGGGCTGGTTTTTTAAGGAAATTCTATGGGTGCCAGTCGTTTAGAAAGCAATGGCAAACTACTAAATGTAAACTTGCCAAGACATCAACAATAGCAAAAACTGATGGTGTTGACTGCAAACATCCTGTAAAGGATATGCAACTAACATTTAACTAACATGAAAGTGAATTACTGACAATTTTAAAAGTTGATTAAAAGAAAATCATGTAACCAGTTATATTTCTAACTACTTTTACATAAATTAAATGCTTGTTATTATAGAATTATAAAGTCCTTAGACGGATCTATGCCCAGGTAATGCAGGAGTATGAGCTAATGAAGGATTTGTTGTTCTGCCTTTGAAGGTATCTATCACCGGATCACACATATGAGGGAGTTAATGTCCTATCATTAGAGGTACCAACAAATAAACAAAGGTAACAATCACAGGATCACACAAGCAAGGAAGCTGATGTTCAGTCTTCAAGGGTACCAATCATGCAATCATACAATTAAGGGAAATGATATAATGCCTTCAAGGGTAACAATCATGGGAATCACATAATACATAGATACCAAGTGTGGGACCACACAGAACTAATAAAAGTGTACTATATATGACAGCTTGTTGCAAGCTGACAGAAAGGTGTATGAAGCATCATTACTAATACGTTCAATATTTGGCATCAATTGTTGCTTAGCAGTTATGACCACAAGCAGTATCTACAAACAGTGCGTAACAGCAACAATCAACACACACAATGACATTAGCTGAGAGATAGAGCACATAAAGGTGTCCCAAAAGCATTTAATCAGTCAGTCAATCTTCTGACATTAAACTATTCTACACTTCCAAAGTAATTTGATTGATTAACAAAATGAAATTTTATGTTTTCTTATTTGTCCTTCCATTCACTTGAAATAAATTGTCTATACCTCCAATGATGTCTCTTGTATACTTCAGTTAATTTTAGTTCACCCAGTGATCCGTAAAGTTTAGCTTCCACTGTTGTTTCTCTATGCCAACAATGTTGCCTTCATATTTCATATTTAGGGCAGTCTTGGAGTATGTGATCTGCTGTCTGGGGTGAATCCACATATGCATAAGGCTGATTTGCCTTAATCGATTGTGTCCAGTTTGGAGGCACAGAATGATTTGTTCTGGTCTTTAATAATAATATTATGAAACAGACATATATACAATACAATACGTACCGCAGCATTACGGCTGTTGAGCAATGGCTTTGACTGCCTTAGAAGTAGCCTATGGTCAGGATCCATTACATACGTAGATGCCTTTTCACTTTTCTTTTTCTTGTCCCCATCTCCATGCTCTTCATCATCATCATCATCAGAATCCTTTTCAGAGCTTTCATAGAAAGGGCGCTCACTTTCATCCTGCTTGTCCTGCAACAAGAATCCCAAATTTGCAACAGTAATCAGAATCCCAGACAATATGCAACAATAACCAGAATCTCAGACAATATGTACTAGTGACCAGAATCAAAGAGAATATTCAATAGTAACCAGAATCCCAGACAATATGCAACAGTGACCAGAATCCCAGATAATATGCAACAGTGACCAGAATCCCAGACAATATGCAACAGTAACCAGAATCCCAGATAATATGCAACAGTGACCAGAATCCCAGACAATATGCAACAGTGACTAGAATCCCAGATAATATGCAACAGTGACCAGAATCCCAGACAATATGCAACAGTAACTAGAATCCCAGATAATATGCAACAGTGACCAGAATCCCAGACAATATGCAACAGTGACTAGAATCCCAGATAATATGCAACAGTGACCAGAATCCCAGACAATATGCAACAGTGACTAGAATCCCAGACAATATGCAACAGTGACCAGAATCCCAGACGACATGCAACAGTGACCAGAATCCCAGACAATATGCAACAATAACCAGAATCCCAGACAACATGCAACAGTGACCAGAATCCCAGACAATATGCAACAGTGACCAGAATCCCAGACAATATGCAACAGTGACCAGAATCCCAGATAATATGTAACAGTGACAAGAATCCCAGACAATATGTAACAGTAGCCAGAATCCCAGATAATATGCAACAGTGACCAGAATCCCAAACAACATGCAACAGTGACCAGAATCCCAGATAATATGCAACAGTGACCAGAATCCCAGACAATATGTAACAGTAACCAGAATCCCAGACAATGTGTAACAGTAACCAGAATCCCAGACAATATGTAACAGTAACCAGAATCCCAAACAACATGCAACAGTAACCAGAATCCCAGACAATATACAACAGTAACCAGAATCCCAGACAATATGTAACAGTAACCAGAATCCCAGACAATATGTAACAGTAACCAGAATCCCAAACAACATGCAACAGTGACCAGAATCCCAGATAATATGCAACAGTGACCAGAATCCCAGACAATATGTAACAGTAACCAGAATCCCAAACAACATGCAACAGTGACCAGAATCCCAGAAAATATGCAACAGTGACCAGAATCCCAGACAACATGCAACAGTAACCAGAATCCCAGACAATATGTAACAGTAACCAGAATCCCAGACAATATGTAACAGTAACCAGAATCCCAAACAACATGCAACAGTAACCAGAATCCCAGACAATATACAACAGTAACCAGAATCCCAGACAATATGTAACAGTAACCAGAATCCCAAACAACATGCAACAGTGACCAGAATCCCAGAAAATATGCAACAGTGACCAGAATCCCAGACAACATGCAACAGTAACCAGAATCCCAGACAATATGTAACAGTAACCAGAATCCCAGACAATATGTAACAGTAACCAGAATCCCAAACAACATGCAACAGTAACCAGAATCCCAGACAATATACAACAGTAACCAGAATCCCAGACAATATGTAACAGTAACCAGAATCCCAGACAATATGTAACAGTGACCAGAATCCCAAACAACATGTAACAGTGACCAGAATCCCAGATAATATGCAACAGTGATCAGAATCCCAGATAAAAATATCTGAACCAAATTTACACAGCTTCTGCTATTTGTGTCATTCAGACACCTGCTAGATTATTTGCATCCTGAACTGTGCTTACTTATCATTCAATGATGTTAACTTCAGACATTGCATACAATGACAACAACAATGATGATGATGATAGAGAATATGCACAAATAATTAAAAACAAAATAAAATGCTTACATCTTGATTAGGAGAGACAAACTGTGTCCTGCAGTAATGGGTCAACATGTTGAGAATGACCACTTGACCCCACTCTTCCACATCCACCAGCAAGTTGCAGAGTTTTCTGTAGTTCTTGTGGATCAGGTCTATACGCTCAGGACAGATTTCAACATAGGCTTGGATAGCACTGCCCGCCACCAACTGCAATCACAGGAACCAAAGAAACACTTATAAAGAGCACATCACAATATGTATCAATAATGAAATTTACTGGGAGTCTCCATAGTGAAGTGGTCAAGCCATCTGCCTTGCGCTCCAAAGGTTGTGGGTTTGATTCCGGGCTATGTCTTTCGGTTCACGAGTGCATTTTTCTCAGAGACTCCTGGGGGTCATCGCCGGAGCTATGGAGTTCATGCTTTGTGCGGCGCTTTTGGCAGGTCATCATGACAAAAAACCAAAAAAAAGACTGAGCCATATGGGATAAAACCAGGGGCAATGAAGTAATTCCTTTCGACTTTTAAAACTTTTTTAAATGAAATGTACTTCAACTACTTATTCATGGGTGAGCCATGGTAGTTTAGTGGCTAGAAGCTGCCTGCCGGCCCAGAGTATGTGGATTCCCTCAGCATCGAGGTGGATTCAACATTTCTTTAACTGACTTTTAACTGCCAGGTCAACACAGAATAAAATGGGTACCAGGAAATGTCTTGGGAAGTAAAGATAATAATAGCTGTCTCTTTATTGGTCACTTGTTTTTTATAGCCTTGACACTAAAGCCGGCTCTGTGGCGAAGGGGTTACAGGTGCGATTCGTAATCCCGCATACTGCGTTTGAAACACAGCTGTGGTTTATTTGGCAGAAGACCACCTTGCATTGGTTTTCATAAAATGGTATGAGTGCCAGTCATTCAGAAAACAATGGCAAACTACTTAAACCAGCATAGGTCAAATAACACACAAACATATAGGACTGTAATGCCATGTGATGTATTAACAAACATTTAAAGAAGAGAAATGATTGGTCGGTTCTAATGCTGAACACGTATAACACAGGGAACACACCTATAAAATATAAACAATAGCATCCTGCACAGAAACAATAAATGCAAACTCTACATATGACTGCTTATAAAATAATTTAGTTTAGCCGACGAATCAACATCACGGCACACGGGTATAACCCATAAGTGCTCCATTCTATTCCTAACTCAAGCCTAAGTCTGGAGAATCTCAACTCAGTGCACAAAATTCCTATCACCGGTGAGGATCCTGAAATACTTTGGGTTGATTTTTAACTCGAAATTTTGCCCGGACAGCGCTGTTAGGCTATTCTTTTTTTATTTCCAACTGCCAAGGGATTTTTTACGTGTGCAATAATACACACGGGCATCTGATCTCACTACTCAGAGACCAGGGGAAATTTTGTTACTAGAAGTCCACGTGAAAAAATCTCGACCCTCACTGGGACTTGAACCCTGGACCTCCAGCACTCAAAGCAGACACCATACCTCGAGACCACTCAGCCCCACCCCACCTCACCCCCGCTTATAAAATATCTTCATCCCACCTTTATATTCACTATGAAGTATAGATAAAACTCTGCATATGGCTGTTTATCATCATTATCATCCAGTACCTTACCGGCTGGCGTGAGCGATCATGCCTCTCCACAAATTATAATCTCCGACGTCATGGATCAATTTGTATGTTGACTCCCTTCCGTGCCATGACACAAGACTGTTAAGAATCTTCGCTGTCTTCCTCTCTCTTTCTATAAATCTTTCCGATTGTCACAACATGTTCCAGTTTTTGTCTTCTCATAATGTGGCCAAGAAATAATGACTGCCTCTTTCTGATGTTTGCGATAAGTTGTCTTTGCGACTCAGCTTCCCTTAAAATGTCCTGGTTGCTCTTTCTGGTTGTCCAATTAATTTTTAGCATTCTTCTATAAAACCACAAGGCTTTCAGGGACTTATTCATCTGTTTACTAACTGTCCAGCATTCGCAGCCGTATGTTAAAACTGGCTGTTTATATATTATCATTATCCCACCATTGCATTCACTATGAAGTAGAGATAAAACTATATATGGCTGCTTATACATTATCATCATCCAACCTTCACATTCACAACAAATTAGAATAAAACAAGATGAACTGCTGTAAGATTTCTCGGCTGAAAAGGACAAATATTGTAGTTTTTCTGAAAAGAGACACAACACAAATACTGCACTATTATGTTTTAAATACAGCATAAATGAAGAAGAAGAGAATAAAAACAATTCCATAATTCTTAAGACAGCAGAAACAAGCATCAACTTATCAACTCAGCCATCCCTACCGTAGTCTTATCGCCTAAAAGTCGATCCAGTACTTCAATCAGCTGGTCCTTTGTCTCGGGATCCAGGCTGTGAATGAAACACAAAACATTATCTGGGACATTTTAAATTGTAACAGCCAAATATATGTGTGTATGTGTGTGCATGTATGCATGTGTGGTGAGGAAGGGAAGTGGTTACCCTCACCTCGGTATGCTAGTAAACTAGAATATGTGAAGGTTTAAAACTTCACACATCTACAATAGTATCGACATGGAACTAACTTACATATACTCTCTCTCTCTCTCTCTCTCTCTCTCTCTCTCTCTCTCTCTCTCTCTCTCTCTCTCTCTCTCTCTCTCTCTCTCTCTCTCTCTCAGCATACATCCACATATTATAAATTAATTAGTTAATTAGCATAAATAAGGTCACCAAACGCTCAAAACTATTTCCTAACCTGTACAGTTTTGGAATTGCATGGGCTGCAGTTTTTCTGACATAAGGTGACATGTCCATCACAGCTTCTTTAATTGCCAGCATCATAATTGGAGCAATGACAGAGACTCGAATACTTGACAGGACCCTCAGGGCACTGGCTCGGATTAACTGGTTTGGATCCTGGTTGAATGTGGGGAAAAAGTTACTTTAAATATTCAAGATTACATTTTGCACTATTAAATTACAGTAAGAATCAAAGTTCTCTACCAAACAAATACAGGGTGTTTGTAAAGTCTCACTAAACTTTGTATAGAGTAGCTGTTTGTTGGAGAGTGTTTTCCATCTTGCAAACCGAAAACACTCTCCAACAAACAGCTGTTCTACATACAAAGTGTAGTGTAACGTAACAAACACCCTGTATAAGCAATATACAAGTATTGAAATATTTGAAACAATGATCTCCAAAGTTATGACACAAGCTTAAGTTCATGGTCAATCCTGAATTATTCAACCCTACAAAGTTATACCATCAAGTTTAAGTTCATAGTTAATTTTTAGTTATCCAACCCTACTGCTAATGGCATATAGAATGTATTCTTATACAATCTTTACTCAGATCGAATTTAATCTGGTATGTTTTAATTTTCAGAACTACTTTGTTCCATTTCTTTCTGCTATAACTGCCATGCTTTTCATCATCAAGTTAGGAAGTGTTTTTAGATGTGGCTCTTATGTGGGTTGTATATAAGGTAGTGTACATTTGTTGCTTCTGCTATTCCACTAATCCATCATTTTCAGCATCTGCTTCTTGCAATGTATGTATCTGCTGTACCTAAATATCAATGCTGTTTATGATAAGCTGTCTGGGGAGGAGTTCTGTAGCATGATTGAACCATCGGACTCGCTGTCTCTCACTAAAATCCACTACTGAGTATTTGTATTTTATTCCTGATTTCATCATTTATGATCCTATCCTCTTCTTGTCAGGGAGCCAAGGTAACGCAGTGGCTAGCACACTTGCCTGCAAGCCCAGTGGTCATGGGTTTGAATTTGAATCAAGGCAGATTTTTTTTAATTGATCAGGGCTCCCAGGTCGACCCAGCCTAAAATAGTATCAAGATAAGTCTTAGGAAGTAAAAGTGACTGGCATGGTGCTGACCCTCAAGTGCCAATTGAGCTATAAAAATATGGAGCTAGCACCATATGTCCAATACCCCTCAAGGTGTGTAAAAAGTGTCTGGTTCTTACTTTACTCTTATTTTACTCTTATTGTAACATTCAGTATTCTTTGGAAGAAATATCATGTCTGTTGCTTCAGTTCACTTGAGAAGAGTTATCAGTTATATTCCATCAACTAGGACAATCTTTTGTTATTCTCACGATGTTGTTGACGATAAGTTTCGTGTGATGGTCGTTGTCTAGGTAACGATACTCCTGGTGTGTCAATTGAGCTCTCTCACTGTCTTACACTATGACTCACCCCCGCAGTGCACATTCACCAGTCAGTAAACAAGATCGATTTTGGCGCACATAATCCTTTAATGCAGAAATAACACAGACCCACGGACAAACGGAACATGTTTATAAATCCAGAACACAATGTAATCCACCGAAGAGATATATATTCCTCACAACTCTACACGCACACATCAATGCCTTCTCACGGCCTGCTGAATCTCAAATTCATAGACATGTAGTCCAGCTACTATCCACGGCTGGATCTCACACAATACGACCCACCCACTGGGTTGGAGCCTCTGCTCTCTATGTAACCCACTCCGGGTTTTAGGACTGCCTTCACAGCTCGGAGAATCACACAACACAGTTCTCCGTCGACTACCGGACTACCGATTCGTTCGGTGTCTAAAACTCCACTCCCTGAAGTCTCCTGACTTCAACACACAAATACCCTATCTCTCGCCCCATCCACCCTAGGGGTTTTTCTCTACCCTCACTATTTTATTTCTCAGGACTGGCTGTTTTTCTCATAGCCAGGTCAGTCACTTTACTGTCTCCCACTTTCACCCATTCTTTCTCATGCCCGGTCACTCAACTCATTGTCAATGACCCAGGCTTATGTCAGTTATCATAGCCACTTTATTTTTCAATAAAGAACAATCATTTAGCATACTATTACATCCACCACAGCTTACTTTTAAGGCCCGCTGGAATGTACTGATTGATAGAAGAGCAAGGTCTTGTTGCTCTTCTGCATATCTGGTTAAATAGACATAGACAAGTTTCTTCACCTGAAATTAGACAAAAAAGAAAGACATATCAATGTGTTGCTGAAAACCTGCTGAGGAAACATACAGAAATCGAGCCATAGTAACCACCTCACTATTCACAAACAAAAGTCACAGTTCTGAATGGTGTTGCATGTAAGTTAACCTTTCTAGTTTTATAAGGTCATCACTCTTGGCTTTAATTATCCCTTAATTAAACAATTAATATGTTAGAAAAATGGCATTCAATTAATCCAGTTTGTTATACCTTAATAAAGCAAATATTAATTAGGAAAATATTTAATTAATCCAGTTTGTAACATCCTTTAAAAAAAAAACACTGAGTCCATTCTTCTTCTTCTTCTTCTTCTTCGTTCATCCGGAGTTTTTTTTCCGGATGTGATTGCGTTGTGCCTGTTTACAGCAGAGCTGCGTTTTTGCACCGTTAGGCCGACACATCCGACTTCTGCGGGCATTTGTTGACCGGGTTAACCTTCCCGGGGGAGTCCATTCTATATAGTTATAAGTCATTTGAAAGTCTTTTATTATTAAGCTTATGTTATATGTTCACAAGAGGATAATATAACCAAGCAGTAAGACTTTTTTTTTTAAAAACAGAATTTAATGTTCTCAGCGGTCATCATTTCTTCCTCTTCTTCCCACTGCTAATTCTTTGTCTTCCTCTTTTCTGTATATATTTATAAATGATCAATTTTATATTTTCTACAATGCAAGTACTGACAACATGTATCACTTTTATTATCTAACAACTGTCATTACTTTTCATTTCTGAATGAAGCAAGTGCACCATATACATTTAACCTTTCCCATAGATGTTCAGAAATATTGAAGATATGGAAGGAATCAACATTGGGGGACGATGCATCAATAACATTAGATATGCAGATGATACAGTCTTGATTGCAGACAATGAACAGGACCTGCAAAATTTAGTAGATGCAATTGTTACACACAGTGAACAACTAGGGTTAGAATTAAATTGTAAAAAGACACAGATTATGGTCGTCACTAGGAAGGACGTAATACCACAATGTAATATACAAGTAGATGGGAATATTCTTCAACAAGTGAGTAGGTACAATTATCTCGGAACAGTAATAACATCTGATGGGAGATGCCTTGAGGAGATTAGAACAAGAATCGCCATGGCAAAAGTAGCCTTTAGCAAGATGAAAAACATATTGACCAATAAAAAGATGTCAATTGAAACGAGAAAGAGAGTGTTGAGATGCTACATAGAACCTGTACTTTTATATGGATGTGAAGCGTGGACAATGAGCAGTCATGCTGAAAAACATCTGATGGCTGTAGAGACGTGGTTTCTGAGGAAAATGCAAAGAATACCATGGACAGCCAGAAAGACCAATGAACAAGTCCTTCAAGAAACAAATGAAGATCGTAAATTGATTAGAGAAATTAGACGTAGACAGTCAAAATTCTTTGGGCATGTTATGAGAAGAAATGGATTGGAGAATTTGGTGACAACTGGTAAGATCGAGGGGAACAGACCAAGGGAAGACCTAGAAGCAAGTACCTGGATGGCTTGGCCTTGTGGCATGGTCGAGACAGAAACACTGAGCTGATCCATGACTCTGGTGATCGAGTGAGATGGCAGAACATGACCGCCCACGCTTACCGGCATGGCACATGATGGATGGATGGATAGATGTTCGAGTAAAATATATATGATTTCAAAACAAATTTATGTTTGCTTTTTATGCTGTTAAAGTTAGTTGCATATCTTTTACAGGACATTACAGTCATCTCCAGAATTTTTTGGTCGTTTGTGATTTTTTGGCAAGTTTACTTTCAGTAGTTTTCCATTGCTTTCTGAATGATCGACAATCATACTATTGTTTGGAAAATAGCACAAGGCGATCTGCTTCCAAATCGTTCACAGCCTGTGTTTCGAACGCAGAATGTGGGATTGTGAATTAAGTTCTTAACCCCTCCGCACAGAGTCAGCTTTATTTTTAATGTTGTATATTAATTAAAATCATAATAATTTATTTTAGAAATACATACTCTGGCACTAAAGGTTACAAACTAATTGTCACTGTCATAAATGTAAGGTATCAAATAATACCTCAAGGTTCTTGGAAACCACATTCTTTACAACAGGGGGAAACAAATCTGACGCATCTTTTCCTTTGGCCACCATCTGAAAGATGTAAATTAAATAATAATTTCAATTCAAAATGACATTATTTCAACAAGCAAATATCCTGCTGGAGACAAAATCAACAACAAATGATCACAAGTAAGATTATGAAAATGTTAAAGAAAATAGATATCATTCTTTGCTTAGTAAATGTAGACTGACAATGTCATTATTTAGTCATCTAACAAGAGAGTCCTCAAACATGCATAACATACAAAATACTTATAATATCCATTATGATGGTTACAAAGTGTGAGGAAATTATGAAAAAGTTAAAGTAATGGTGTCAAAGAGACAATAGCAGTCCATGGGAATATCGATACATGAGGCCCATGAGTGGGCACTCTCCTGTTGTTTATATTTCACCTCAACACCACAAGGTACAAGAGGAAACTGATGAGATGAGAGATGAGATGAAAAAGACAATATATATGGCCTAACAATTTCAACAGCCATGCATCTAGCTCAAGAGTTACAATTTCTCCACACAATGTCTGAGGTGAAACAGTGTCTGATGATGAAATATTCTAGGACAGAGAATGCAAAAAGAAGAAACTGAATCTGATATATACTCTGAAACAATATGTAATCACCAAAGCTGATTTATACATAAACTCACCTACTTAATGTATGACTACATACATCTATTCACATGTTTTTACCCTTGGTCAAGATTTCAAAATTGTATAGCTTCTGTCTGTTAATCGCTAATCCATATTTGAGACTTTTGTTAACTTGCTTGTCACATTTTTGTTTCCCATGCCACCAACAAAACTGTATCATTTGCATCTTTAGGTATTAGTCATATAAACTCCACTGCAGAGCAAGCACAAAAGGAAGCTTACAATAATCAGAAGTCTCCTTTCGGTGAATGTTTCGGCCCCTTTACATTACTGACATTCTTCAGGGGCGGGCCCACCCAGGTCTTGTCTCCTATGTGTCTTTCTCTTGTCATACATTCACACCCTGACTTCCATCTTCGAGATATTCTAACCGTTCTTTGCATCTATCCCACAAATACCCAGCTATCTTTGGTTACCTATAAGCCACAACACCCTCAGGTAAGCGAACACTGTACATCCGGTGCATCGTGACCTGCCTAAATTATCACAGAACCTTCACTTCGACCATGGGAAATCCAGCCCTCTTCCCATGACCATTTTACCTCTGTAGCTGCCTCCACTAATCTCCTACTAATTCTTAGACCATATAAACATAAATTAAATAAGATCCCATTAAACTGAACAATTTAACTAGAAAAATGTCACCATCTATTATCTATCATCTGTATAAATGACAAAAACATAGCATTTAGTCGACAAGCTGTAAGGAAGTAAAGGCCAGGCTTACGAAGTCAAGATTGATCAGCTTAATAGACACATGCATTCAATTGGCTGTGTCTGTCTGCTTACCAGTGCACATGTGTGGACTAAGCAAACAAACAGCTTAAAATGCTCTGCAGGATTGTCCTGTCTACAGCAAGAAAAGAAAATATATTCTGGCCCACTGAATCAACACTAACTTTACCTTTATGGAACAGAAAAACATTCATCATAAGAAAGTGCCTAATGGAGTAATCATTACAGGTATGATTGCAAGAATAAGAAGCTCACCCCCAAAGAACAGACTTAATGCATACTAGAGATCTCAGGCAGTACTCAAGGTTCAGTAATGCAACACCACCTTTTTTCTGAAAACTGCTGAAGTTAGTGACTTTTATATTTTGAGAGTCTCTGGCCTAGAGGTAGTTCACGCAGTTTCACAATTCTGACACAACAGGTTCGAAATCAGTTACAGGAGATTTGGGAGCAGATTGCTTAGCATTGATTTTCACAATGGTATGAATGTCGGCTGTTCTGAAAGCTATGAATAAGAATACTGAACATAAAATTGCCTAAAGATAATCACAAACAGCCAATAAATGTTGGGTTTGACTGTTATGTCCCACAAAGGACATGCAACTAACTTTTTTTTAAAACATGTTTTGTGTTAATATTTTTATCTGCAGTTTCTCATTTTATTACACCTCTATCACTCATAAAACATTAATAGCTTCTTTCTCAGAACATTACCAGATGTAGACCATTCAAACTTTCAGACAAAGCAATACACAGTGAACATCTGTCAAGTTTCATACTCCCCCCCCCCTCCCCCGCAGGTCAGCGTGGCCAAAAGGATAAGAATGTGTGTTCTTAAACATCCGGTGTGCTGATGCCGAGGTAAAGGGTTCAACCCCTACATTTGACAGCTGGACTAAACCGTCGTCCTTGACTTTGGGGCATAAATTACAAGTACCTCTGAAGTCAGAGTGGGTTCGCCTGATGCGAGGGACATTATTATAGGTGTCACAAAATGCGCCTGGAGAATTGCGATCAGGAGAAGAGGACTGACTAGACACACAATTTCTCTCGGCCTGCAACACAGTTCACGATTTATACACCCACCCAGTAGTCAAAGGGAGATAATCCAAGTAATGTTACCCCTGACGGAGTAGGGGAATTGGCCCCTGGATTCCAGATTGTTCTAGAGAAAGACACCGGAAGTGGTTTCTGAACTTCGCCATTGCAGCAAGCTAGCTCAGATTGCCGAGAACTGATGGTTGTTCTAGCCGGCTGGCTAAAGAACTTGTGTGGCTGCAGTTTGTCAGAAGGAAAATGGTTCCCAATATCAACATGGTTTGAAGACTATAGACAATGTTCCCAAGTGGACTGAGGTTCCATGCTTTTAACTGCATTGCCAAACGTGGAGGTAAGAATGATGTAATTCTTGAATCGAAATACACCATGTTGCATAGTTCATGCAGACGTGTTCACACGTAGGTCAAGGTCAGGCATACAAGTTACACCGAAAAAACAGGCCTGTTATTTGACCCAATTTCATCAGGCCTGTTTTGAAGTCTTTGACTGCTGTAAAAAATGCAGGTGTTTGCACGACTTGTCCCGCATGCCAAGAAATTGATTGTTTGGGGAGAAAGTGGGATTGGCTTGACGATGTAAACATTGCAAGTACTGCACTACTGGGCTGCCTTGGAACTCAGACGTAGTCGACAAAACCGGAAGTCGGTGACGGCGTAACTAAAACCCTATCATGTAATATATCCTCCGACTCGGCCGGTCAGGACGAATCTAATGGGAATGTACGCGGTCGAATCGACGGGCATTTGAGCGATCCCGCGCGTGTCGAAGTTCGCATCTGTTGTCAGGGCAACTACTGGTTTTTTTCCTTGCCTTCCTCATACACATTATGTTCATGGTCTCCTTAAGGGAATACAGTCCTAATTTATAGTGGGTTTCTGTGAGGAGAACAACGGGGAGGGGAAGGAAGGACAAGTGATGCTACAGACATGTCTGATGATTGCAGAGGGGATGAATTGGGGAAAACATGACCACATGGGAGAAGCTGGAAGGGGGTTTTGCCAACGGCCCTCCTTCAGGGCCATCTTGCCTTTGGGTACTGTAGACCTTTTAACCCGGTATGTCATTAGAGGACTTCCTATGGGAACTGGGGCAAAGACACTCCTGACCACTTATCGTGGGTTCACTCTATCCCCATTCCAGGGAAACAGATGTTCTGTTCGGCTGCTGTTCAGACCCCATAACTTCTTCTTTCTCTGATCCTGAGGCCTGGCCAGTAATTGAACCACCGTCCATCTTGGGGAGGTGTTTCACTCTCTGAGTACCATGATGATGTCTATCCCATATGAGGAGTTGTGGTCACGTGATTCTCATCGAGGGTTGCCTGTGTCATTTTGTTCCAGATTCTACCTTCCGGAGAGGAGTGATGGATAGTCAGTAAAACCATCATTCTGTGCCAGCATCAGCAGTCTGGATAAACCAGTCAACGTGAGGTGATCATACTGCCCACTACCCGGTCAGTCGTCTATATCCTCAGAGTAGGTCCAAGAAGACTAAACAAACAGTTTAAGATAGAAACAACGTCTGGGCAAGTATACTGTTCGTGTGATTGTCCAGATGTACCACTCATTACCTATTCGACAACCACTCAACTATTGATGTTAACATTCCACACTTCGTTCACATGGATTATGGTCCTGATAATGAATATAGTGACAGACGTTAGGAAATTGTGACTGGCAATGAACAATGTTCAATATATAAAGTTAGCACTGGACAGTGTGCTTCGATGAACTTTAACTCAGGACCTGTGTTTTCTAGTGGAATATTGTTGAGTTGGTGCCACTGTTGGTGAAGCAGCGAACTTTCAGATTAAGTAAATCTTGTATAGAGGCACCTACATGATCGGATGAGGATGAAAATTCATGGCACTATTTGGTCATATGCTTTGGTGGTCCACGGCCATTAGCCTGATCTAGGATCAACTCGGAGGAGGTGTTATCTGGTCGAAGACTGAGGACCTGCTGCGAGAGACACTAGCTAAGTACCATTCATGTGTGGTGTGAGGCGTTGGCATTGTGCTATGAAGACATCTTTATCTGGCTGCCTCAGCTGACTATCTAGTAGCAACTAGCACACCAGACAGATCTGCACTACATCCACGTTATCTTCACTGTCCTTTGTACAATACACTTTTGTTATTGAGTTTGTAGATACCGGAGTTGCATCATTTATTCAGGACGATGTTTGAAAGGGTAACACCCCTTCGTTGGTTGTGAGAGAAATAGGTATCCGAGGACTGGTGGGGTCGCAGACTGAAAGTGTCCCAGTCCCAGAACTGAAGTCATCCCGAGATTTATACATATACATATATAAATAAATATAGAGATATATGTGTGAATAGATAATCATCATAAATGTGATAGCCTGTTCCCTTCACCCCAGGGAAGCTATGTGACAATAGGGAAAGCTAATCCACACACAAAAATTCAGTCCAGCACTACTATAAGTAGTGTGTATGGAATATGCTTGAGTTCAAAGCGAGTGAGCGCAAAAACAAAACAAAAAACAAAAAAAAAATACTTGCCCCAATAATCCTTTTCATAGCCTCCAGTTTCAAGCTGTCCCTGTTGCTATCTAGCATGGTTTTGAGGTCTTCATGTCTGTTGACAGAATATATTAGAAACAATAAAACAATCTTACATTCTTCGTAAATGAAAAGGAAAGAGAGAGACAGAGAGGGAGTGAGAGAAGGAGGGAGAGTCTGTCTACATGCATGCATCTCATCTCATTATGTTCCTCTTGTACCTTGTGGTATCGAGGTGAAGTATAAACATCGTGAGAGTGCCCGATACATGTGCTAGTATCTTAAAATACAACTTATAATGTTAATAAAAGAAAGATCAGATCAGAAAAGATAGCACGAGGAATCAAGATTGTACAATGTCAGCACTTAACTGTATCAAGAGACAGCAAGTTATACGGTTTGGTCAGGTGACTAGACTACCTCCAAACAGCATACTGCAAACAGCATTGACATTTAGCTACAGCAGACACAAAGACACACCCTATAAGAGATGGATTAGCAGGATAGCAGAAATAACAAACACCATAATATACAAACAGCTTACACAAATAGGGTATGACAGGGAAAGCAGATAGAAATATAATAAAACAAAACACAAATGGTGTGATATTAAAAAACATGGAATAGAAAGAAAAAGCAACGGCTGCAGCAGGATATAACAATATGAATTGGAAACAAATAGGTATATTAAGCTCCTGCGAGAAGAAACGTACTAAACATCAACACGTTGCACATACCTTACAAGGAGATCCATAGTATCACGATATACAGGTGAAAATTCGAAATCAGAAGCACTCAATAAATATATAAAATGAAAAATAAAATAAAATAAAATACACACAAACGCGTACAGTACGACACACAGGACGGCCGACGTTTCAATTCTCAGAATCTTTGTCAAGGACAGGACAACACGGATTGATAGGACAACGAAATATAAAAAAGCAAAAAAACAAAAAAAACACAACCACTACGTATCCATGTGGTAGCAGAAAAGGGGGATTGGCCAGATGTGAAGGCGCTCTTTGGCTGCAGAGTTTAAGTATAGTGGGTTGCCAGATAGGATTTACGTCGCCAAAAATATGCGAACAGTCTGATATGAAGATATAGGGGTGTGGAGACAGTTAGGTATGAATAATGGGGGGGAGGACAGTATAGTAATACTTAATATAGTAATATAGTAAGAATATATTTCACTTGTACATCCGCAATCTGATATATGTCCTCATCTGCAAGCGATGTTACAAGAAATACATTGGTCAAACTGGCAGACGTCTTGCTGACCGTTTTAGAGAACACCTCAGAGACATCAATCAGGGTGCTGACAAACCTGTCCCCAACCATTTCAATTCCTCCAACCATAATGGAGTCGACGATGTATGTGCCACTGCATTGAAACCCTACTACTCCAACAGCTCCGTTAGGCTCAAAATTGAATGCCAGCTAATCAACAATCTGGGATGCATCTATCCAGCAGGTATCAATACTGTTGTGGACGCTACTGTATAACTGTGCCATCTTCTCCAACTGTCTACACTCTACACTATCTATTACTATACTGTCCTCCTCCCCCCCCCCCCCTCCCATTATTCATACCTAACTGTCTCCACACCCCTATATTTTCATATCAGACTGTTCGCATATTTTTGGCGACGTAAATCCTATCTGGCAACCCACTATACTTAAACTCTGCAGCTAAAGAGCGCCTTCACATCTGGCCAATCCCCCTTTTCTGCTACCACATGGATACGTGGTGGTTGTGTTTTTTTTTTTTCTTTTCTTTTCTTTTTTATATTTCGTTGTCCTATCAATCCGTGTTGTCCTGTCCTTGACAAAGATTCTGAGAATCGAAACGTCGGCCGTCCTGTGTGTCGTACTGTACGCGTTTGTGTGTATTTTATTTTATTTTATTATTCATTTTATATATTTATTGAGTGCTTCTGATTTCGGATTTTCACCTGTATTTCGTGATACTATGGATCTCCTTGTAAGGTATGTGCAACGTGTTGATGTTTAGCACGTTTCTTCTCGCAGGAGCTTAATATACCTATCCGTTTCCAATTCATACTATTAAAAGACAGCTGATGATTCTTCTTCTTCATTCCTCTTTCACAGGAATTTATACACCTCATACAAAACCTTAAAAAACCCATCACACCTTATACAAAAATTCAGAGTAATTGGAACACTTGATCACTCCTAGTTTTAATTCATAATGCTGTACTTTATACTATTTTATAGGGCTTGATTGTGAGAAACTGTTACATTACATCATATTGATTATTGATGAATGTTGCTTTGGTCATTTTGTCTTATTTCTGCCACAACATCTATTACTAATTGTCCTGGGCAAGAAAACCTATTGTGTTGTTTGGGTTTCTTTCCATTCACTGTAATTTTCAAAACGGGCTTGTTACTATCTTATTTTTGTTGATACGAAGTGTCTATTCGCAATCGAATCGGCTGGTCATGTGTTGTACGTGATGTCACAGGGACATGCGTGTGACTATATTATCAATTTCTGTTGATCTATTAATGTGTCCTCAGTAGCATAGTGGTAAGTGTCGCCGCCTGTCACGTGGGAGCTCGAGGTTCGATTACCCACCAGGGAGGCAATATTTTTTTTTCCAATTTTTCAGCAATTAATTAGATGAAAGCGACTTTTTAATAAAGAATATTAAACATTAGGAACTAAAATATAGAACTGAGAAACTCGAAGCATGTGAATAAAGTGTGCTCTATGGATCTGGGGAAGCTGCCGGGGGCACAACCCACAGGCAGCAACGGAGTGATCGAGTGTCGGAATCGATGGATCCAATAGATGTCTTTCTTTAACATGAATTTTATTTGCCAAATGAGATATCGCCCCAAATTAACCACCTTATTACTGGCTCAAACTAAAAATGACTAGTGAGTGGCCGCTGTGGCACGTTCGTTAACCCCTGCAACTGGATTGTGAATAAAGCTCAGTTTTATTCGCAATTCTATTGAAGTTATCAGGATAAATACACATTTTTATGTTTACGTTTTATTCACAATTCTATTGCGACTAAAGCTCAGTTTTATTCGCAATTCGATTGCGAATAAAGTCTCCCTTGGTGATAATCACAGTTGAGTAACCTGTTGTTTTTTTATGAAAGTGTCTATACGGACTCAAGTCTGTATAAACTACTCTGTCTATTCGGACTCCACTTCGTTTTTTCCGGTCCGTATTTTCCGGAAACCCCGGCTGGTCACGTGAACTGCGTCATCGGGACATGTGTTTGACTATATTACACATTTTTGTAAAGTTTTCATTGTGTTTTCAGTAGCGAGACAATTTTTTTTTTTAATCACATTGATAGAATAGCGCTTTGGAAATAGATGTCATTACGGGAATCCATCGATCGTTAATTTATAAAGGCATCACATATAAAGGAATGAAATGAGTTCTCCGTGAGGGAGAACATTTGTTTTAAATAACGGGTGGGGCAGACATGCTTTGTCATGTTTATTGTTGCTGTAGACTGAAACCAACAGCTAACGCTAGACATGGAACATGGACTCTTCACAGAGCAGCATGGGTTATTATAATTGAATTAAAATTGTTAAGTCACAACAATTATGGATAAAAATTTGTTTGGAAACAAAATAATGCAACTTAATCAAGCATGGAATCATACACCCATTTAGGAAGCAACATAGACAGATGGGGAGGTGGGTGGCGATATTACAATCAGAATATAACAAACAAGAAGTGCTGTCTTGGCACTAGGAAATGTGTGGTTTTCCTGCTGGTTTAGACCGTCTCTGTGATCGACGGCACCCCAAGAGCGAAGAGTAATCATAACTGAATGCTTTGCAGGCTCGGGCCGGAGGGAGAATTGTGAAGGACTCTGGTGCTTTCACTGACACCACAAGTAGCCTCACCATGGAAGTCATGGCAGTAAGTAAAGCAATAACATGGCGTGAGACACAGACATTCACTAGGTCATGTTTCCTTAGGGATTTGATGGACTGAATGGTTCAATGTGCAATGAGGATGATCTGTCGACTAACTAACTAACATTAAATGAGATGCTCCCCATCAGGTACTGGGCGAAGCCGGGCCGGGTCAGACAGAGACAGACATACAGATATATAGATCCCCGCCAGGGCCTGGGCGAAGCCGGGCCGGGTCAGCTAGTGATCGATAAAAGACATTCTTTGTGATACTCCGAAGGTGATACTCCTTGTTGTGTCCACCATGGTGATTGGTCTTCTTTCCGGCTTAGACCATCTCTGTGATCGACGGCGCCTCAAGAGCGAAGAGTAATCATAACTGAATGCTTCGCGGGCTCCTATAGCCCTGACTGTTAATTAGTTACCGTAGTTAGTTAGGTTCCAACTTCATCGCGTCATCCCCATTTCCAAACGCGTCATCCCCATTTTTGCTCCGTTCCGGTGTCAGCGAATATCACACAAAATGCTCCCCACTGTCCAATGTGAAAAGTGGAACAGACAGGAGTCTCGGCAATCAGCCCGCACAGGTACACTGTGCACTAATGCCGCCATCAGAATGTCAACACAAAATTCATCTTTAATAGCCAACCTTCTTCAATATTCAACTCTTGAAGTATGGATGCATTTGTTCTTTTCTTTACAAATGCATCCACAAATAGTAAATACCACCATTCATCGCTGATGGACTCGGCAGTCACCAGAAAGACCTCCTTGACCCGGGTTTTCTCACATGGCTTGGTCTATAGCCCTGACTGTACTGGGCTTAGGTACCAGTACAGAGCGGGGCAGGTGGTCGCTTCTACAATCCCCAAGGACACTCCATTTTGTGGATGCCGCCTCTTGTGATACAAGCGCCAGGTCGATGGCGGTGTCAGGGTCCCCCAGTCTCATTGCCTGCCTAGTTGGTGTCCCATCATTTAGACAGACAACATCCGTATCAAGCGAGGCCTCAGCAAGAGCAGTGCCCGGTATGTTATCTCCCGACCTGTTCCACTCTGTCCTACTCGCTAATTGAAGTAACCACATATCAGATACCTGGTAAATTTTTTTTTTTTTTTTTTTCCGCGTTTCCATCCTGTTTCAGGATATTGCGGTCAACACCAGCATCTTTCAGCTGTATGTTGATTCCTAGGCTAGATTACGCTCATCAGCACGCCACGACTTTCTGAGCGACCGGCTCCATACTCTCATAAGTCACTTTTGCGATTCGAACCACTGCTAATTCTCGTCGCGTCACGTGACGACAAATAAGTTGGTATCAACCAGTGCTGGTCTGATGATCTCGCTTTTGGCAGCAAACAGTGTTTCCTAGGGTTTTTGTGTTTTGTGTTGGTTACATGTGTCTTTATCTTGCTGCACAAGAACCTGCACACTTGTCTTTCTGTTCTTATCTGTCCTCTACTTTTGTTGTCTTGGGAAAGGCGCTTAGCCAACCGAACACGAGTTCTCTCTCTCTCTCTCTCTCTCTCTCTCTCTCTCTCTATATATATATATATATATATATATATATATATATATATATATATATATATATATATATATATATATATATCCCTCCCTCTTTCTCTCACTTGTCTTTATCACTTTGCTATGTCTTTCAACACATCTTTCTCGTATCTCTGTCTCTCACACTATCTTCGTTATCTATCTCCCCCCCCCCCCTCTCTCTCTTTTCAACCTGCTTCACATATACCAGGTTTTCCTGCACTTTATGTGCGTAGCATTTCCTTGTTTATTTGTTAATTCATCAGGCCAGTAAGTCGTAAGCCTGGTGTTTGAATTGCCTAATCATGTCTTTCTGAGGCGACGCATATTACTGTCAGCTTGGACCGGAATTATGAGGACATCAATAGCAGGAAATAGTAGGGCGGTAATGTCAACAAAGATGGAAGCCTGTAGTAAACAGTAAGAGTACAGAAACGCAAGTTAACAATTCTTTAACTGGCATGGGGACACATTGGGGATACCAATCTGGAAAATTATTCTTGATATTTAAACAGCTTCGTACTTCAGCTATACCCAGCTCCGTATAAACTACTCTGTCTATACGGACTCAAGTCCGTATAAACTACTCTGTCTATTCGGACTCAAGTCCGTATAAACTCTCCCTTTTTTTATTACTCCACTTGACTCATCTCATTCTTGAATTACTTGGAGGTCCTGTTCTGTTTCAGCCAACAAAACTTACGAATACTACAAATGTCACCACTTTATCATTATAATTGGTAGTATTAATAATATAACTCATAATAATAAGTGCAACCTGCTGTAACACTGTTTCCCTAAACAGTAAACACCTTTCGGCTTACTTCTTGAAATCCGTAGTGAAAAATCCGCTGCTAGCGGGATCGGTGTTCACATCACCTTCGCCACTGCCAGTTGAACTCGGTGGCCTGTCGTTGGCATACGACGATGCCTGGAATCCATTACCCGACATCTCTGTTTAAGAAAACTTAATATTCAATAATTATTCGGCGATCTGCTTAAATATGTGTCTGTTGATTAAATAAAGGGGGTGGGATAATGCAAAGCGAACATCAGTGTGTTGTATAGGAGGCGGATGTGTAACATCACACAACACAGCTACCGGAAGTCACATGACTCTTCTTTCCCTTTGAGCCACGTTAAATAACTTAAATTATCTTATTTGTATGATGCCCGATCTTCAAGTATGTAATAAGTCTTTTGCGGAACGTCGCTCTTATCATGGCCTGGAAAGATTATCGATCCTATACCATTGCCTCTGCCTCGTGAATGTTATGTCCAAGATGTCTTCAATGTCCTGAATCTATAGTATATCGATCAGTACTGGTCAAGCCTACTTTCTTCTTCCATGAACCATCCATCCATCCATCATGTGCCATGCCGGTAAGCGTGTGCGGTCATGTTCTGCCATCTCACTCGATCACCAGAGTCGTGGATCAGCTCCGTGTTTCTGTCTCGACCCATGAACCACACTGTTAATATCTGTTCTTCCCAAACCACTGTGACGCTTATAATGGCCAAAGTATTTCTTGTCCAAAGTATGCCCAAACCATCCAGGTATTTATATCTTTGCCTTTCTCTTGCTCTTTTCCCATTAAGATTGTTATTGTAAATTATCATTAGGTTTTCAAATGTATTTATCCTCATCGTGCAAACAAAATCGTGACTTTCACCATTTAATTAATTTATCTAATCAATTCCCAGTTTTCATTTATTTTCTGAAAGTCTGTCTCATTCGTTTTACTATCCCTCCGTGGTATTCTTTGCA